>JAVTVY010046765.1:0-22658 GCA_036873755.1 Hanleya hanleyi
GTCAATTTTTTTCGTTTGCTTTACTATGGGTTGTGGGGTCTCGTTTTTTTCGTCTCGCCGAGAAAAACACAATGGGAGGGGTCCCGGAGCGAATTGGTGAAATTTTTGGGAAAAGTCACCGAGGTCTGTATATAGGCTCATACTGGCTATATGGGGGGAGGGGTGGTCAAATTTTTTTGTGGGTGTTACTAGGGCTTGTGGGGTCTCGTTTTCTCGTCTCGCCAAGAAAATGACAATGGGAGGGGTCCCGGAGCGAATCGGTGAAATTTTTGGAAAAAGTCACCGAGGTCTGCATATAGGCCCATAGGCTGGCCATGGGGGGTATAGGTTCAACCTGGGAAATTCACACACGTTCATTGTGATATGGGTTGTGGGGTCTCGTTTTTCACGTCTCGTCATTTAGAACACAATGGGAGGGATCCCGGAGCGAATCGGTGAAATTTTTGGGAAAAGTACTGGGTAGGCCTGTTTATAGGCCTATAGGCGGGCTATATAGGTTCAACCTGGGAAATTCACACACGTTCATTGTGAAATGGGTTGTTTGGATTTGTTTTTCACGTCTCGTCATTTAGAACACGATGGGAAGGGTCTCGGAGCGCAACGGTGAAATTTTTGGAAAAGTACCATATAGCCCATATAGTCCCATACTGGCTATATGGGGGTACAGGTTCAACCTGGGAAATTCACATACGTTCATTGTGATATGGGCTGTTTGGATTTGTTTTTCACGTCTCGTCATTTAGAACACGATGGAAAGGGTCCCGGAGCGAAACGGTGAAATTTTTGGAAAAAGTTCACCGAGGCCTGGGTAGGCCCATAGGCCTATACTGCATGGCTATGGAGGTATAGGTCCATACGGGGTGAACGTTTTGGGGTCTAGGTGAGCCCCTTATGATCCTATGGTGTCGTATGAGGTCTTATTTTGAAGTTCTCGTGGAGTTTGTAATGTATCGACTAATGGTTCGTCCGTGTGCAATAGTCTGCGCATGCGCAGTCTGGCCGTAGTATAGAAAGCAGGCCTTTTGGGTGGTATGTGGGTGTGTGTTTGGGGTAGAGATGGATCACTATGGGTCCGAATGGGTTGTGGGAGGTGTCAAAGTGAAGCTTGTGTGGGGTAGAGTCAGAATGGCGTGTTTTAAGTGCAAGTCGCGTCAATCTGCGCATGCGCAGTTGGGTGTAGTATGTAAAGTGGCCATTTTGGGGCAGTGCAGGAAGGTATTTGGTGTCGAGATGGACCATCCTTGGTCCGATTGTGTCGTGGGGAGGTGTTATCTTGTAGCTCTCGGGGTGTACATCCCGATTTGAGGGATGTTCACGTCATCTGTGACGTCATCGGTGACGTCATCAGTAGGAATAGTAGCGAAAGTGGGCATTTTGGGGCAGTGAAGGAAGGTATTTGGTGTAGAGCGGGACCATCCTTGGTCCGAATGCGTCGTGGGAGGTGTCATGTTGTAGCTCTTCGGGTGTACACCCCGATTTGAGGCATGTCCGCAGCATATGTGACGTCATCGGTGATGTCATCAGTACGAGTAGTAGCGAAAGCGGGTATTTTGGGGCAGTGAAGGAAGGTATTTGGTGTAGAGATGGACCATCCTTGGTCCGAATGCGTCGTGTGAGGTGTCATCTTGTAGCAACGCCCGCCAACACCAAGCTCAATGCTTCCACGCCCTGGTGAAATAGCTCAGAAGCTCTGATTTTCTAGATATTCCATGGAATTGTCACTCATTCTTCGAAATGCAGTGACGTCCGTCGTTACGCCTTAACAGACCGGAGACAGTACAACAACAACAACAAGGATGAGACATGAGAGAACAACAACAACAAGAAGTTTTTTTCATATAGTTTATTCTCCCCAATGTTACATCATACCCACGCTGGGGGAGCCGCGTTGGGTATATTTACAATTCAAGAAGACTCTTGTCCAATCAGAGGCCACCATTTGCATGTTTCATATTCGTTCCTGTCCGTTAGATGTATTCTTGTCCAATCAGAAGTCTCCATTTCAGAAAGTTCCATCTTCGGCCATGTTCGCTTTGAACCGTTTATTCTAATCATCGTCGGGCAGCCCAGGATACCGTTGAGGCAACATATCCTCAGATAGTTGTTTGTGCATTCTGAGTATCTATCAGTGCATGGGTGAATACATTCACCCGATGGGAATATTCCGTAGTTTGGTCACGAAGAACGTAACATTGGTCACACTCTCCACTGTCCACTTGGTGTTGGGGCTTTGTTGTTGGGCCCATTCCAAGGGATCCACGGTGTCCAGTTTCTCCAGCATCGTCTCTAGCGACACTCGGTTAATGATGGTAAACGGTTGGTCAAATACCTGGATGTTCCTGCTCGGGTAAAAATATCGGACTTGATCTGTCTCCTTATGCTGCAGTACATAACCAAACGCCAGATATCGGTCCCCGGGCTTATCGGGGCCTGCCTATCAAGTCAATGGGGTGTGTGCATGTAAAATTTTGATTTTTTCCCGAAACTATAAAAAGCGGAACACGGACTTTACCCCTAAAATAGGGGAAAACCCCTATCAACCCTAGCCAAAAGGGCTAATATCGGTCCCCGGGCTTATGGGGGCCTGCCTATCAAGTCAATGGGGTGGGTGCATGTAAAATTAGGATTTTTTTCCCGAAACTATAAAAAGCGGAACACGGACTTTACCCCTAAAATAGGGGAAAACCCCTATCAACCCTAGCCAAAAGGGCTAATATCGGTCCCCGGGCTTATCGGAGCCTGCCTATCAAGTCAATGGGGTGGGTGCATGTAAAATTAGGATTTTTTCCCGAAACTATTAAAAGCGGAACACGGACTTTACCCCTAAAATAGGGGGAAAACCCCTATCAACTCTAGCCAAAAGGGCTAATATCGGTCCCTGGGCTTATCGGGGCCTGCCTATCAAGTCAATGGGGTGGGTGCATGTAAAATTAGGATTTTTTCCCCGAAACTATAAAAAGCGGAACACGGACTTTACCCCTAAAATAGGGGAAAACCCCTATCAACCCTAGCCAAAAGGGCCAATATCGGTCCCCGGGCTTATCGGGGCCTGCCTATCAAGTCAAAGGGGTGGGTGCATGTAAAATTAGGATTTTTCCCCGAAACTATAAAAAGCGAAACACGGACTTTACCCCTACAATAGGGGTCTGTATTATACAATATAAGGGAAAATGCCTGTATACAGTATGGGGATGGTCAATGTTTTTCGTGGGCTTTACTATGGCTTGTGGGGTCTCGTTTTTCTCGTTTCACCAAGAAAATGACAATGGGAAGGGTCCCGGAGCGAATCGGTGAATTTTTGGGAAAAGTCACCGAGGTCTGTATATAGGCTCATACAGCTGGCTATATGGGGGGGGAGGGGAGGTCAATTTTTTTGTGGGTGTTACTATGGCTTGTGGGGTCTCGTTTTTCTCGTCTCACCAAGAAAAACACGATGGGAGGGGTCCCGGAGCGAATCCGTGAAATTTTTGGAAAAAGTCACCGAGGTCTGCATATAGGCCCATAGGCTGGCCATGGGGGGTATAGGTTCAACCTGGGAAATTCACACACGTTCATTGTGATATGGATTGTGGGGTCTCGTTTTTCACGTCTCGTCATTTAGAACACAATGGGAGGTGTCCCGGAGCGAAGCGGTGAAATTTTTGGGAAAAGTACTGGGTAGGCCTGTTTATAGGCCTTTAGGCGGGCTATACGGGGGTATAGGTTCAACCTGGGAAATTCACACACGTTCATTGTGAAATGGGTTGTTTGGATTTGTTTTTCACGTCTCGTCATTTAGAACACGACGGGAAGGGTCTCGGAGCGCAACGGTGAAATTTTTGGAAAAGTACCATATAGCCCATATAGTCCCATACTGGCTATATGGGGGTATAGGTTCAACCTGGGAAATTCACATACGTTCATTGTGATATGGACTGTTTGGATTTGTTTTTCACGTCTCGTCATTTAGAACACGATGGGAAGGGTCCCGGAGCGAAACGGTGAAATTTTTGGAAAAAGTTCACCGAGGCCTGGGTAGGCCCATAGGCCTATACTGCATGGCTATGGAGGTATAGGTCCATACGGGGTGAACGTTTTGGGGTCTAGGTGAACCCCTTATGATCCTATGGTGTCGTATGAGGTCTTATTTTGAAGCTCTCGTGGAGTTTGTAATGTATCGACTAATGATTCGTCCGTGTGCAATAGTCTGCGCATGCGCAGTCTGGCCGTAGTATAGAAAGCAGGCCTTTTGGGTGGTATGTGGGTGTGTGTTTGGGGTAGAGATGGATCACTATGGGTCCGAATGGGTTGTGGGAGGTGTCAAAGTGAAGCTTGTGTGGGGTAGAGTCAGAATGGCGTGTTTTAAGTGCAAGTCGCGTCAATCTGCGCATGCGCAGTTGGGTGTAGTAAGTAAAGTGGCCATTTTGGGGCAGTGCAGGAAGGTATTTGGTGTCGAGATGGACCATCCTTGGTCCGATTGTGTCGTGGGGAGGTGTTATCTTGTAGCTCTCGGGGTGTACATCCCGATTTGAGGGATGTTCACGTCATCTGTGACGTCATCGGTAACGTCATCAGTAGGAATAGTAGCGAAAGTGGGCATTTTGGGGCAGTGAAGGAAGGTATTTGGTGTAGAGCGGGACCATCCTTGGTCCGAATGCGTCGTGGGAGGTGTCATGTTGTAGCTCTCGGGGTATACATCCCGATTTGAGGGATGTTCACGTCATCTGTGACGTCATCGGTGACGTCATCAGTAGGAATAGTAGCGAAAGTGGGCATTTTGGGGCAGTGAAGGAAGGTATTTTGTGTAGAGCGGGACCATCCTTGGTCCGAATGCGTCGTGGGAGGTGTCATGTTGTAGCTCTCCGGGTGTACACCCCGATTTGAGGCATGTCCGCAGCATATGTGACGTCATCGGTGATGTCATCAGGACGAGTAGTAGCGAAAGCGGGTATTTTGGGGCAGTGAAGGAAGGTATTTGGTGTAGAGATGGACCATCCTTGGTCCGAATGCGTCGTGTGAGGTGTCATCTTGTAGCAACGCCCGCCAACACCAAGCTCAATGCTTCCACGCCCTGGTGAAATAGCTCAGAAGCTCTGATTTTCTAGATATTCCATGGAATTGTCACTCATTCTTCGAAATGCAGTGACGTCCGTCGTTACGCCTTAACAGACCGGAGACAGTACAACAACAACAACAACAACAAGGATGAGACATGAGAGAACAACAACAAGAAGTTTTTTCATATAGTTTATTCTCCCCAATGTTACATCATACCCACGCTGGGGTAGCGGCGTTATCATACCCACGCTGGGGGAGCGGCGTTGGGTATATTTACAATTCAAGAAGACTCTTGTCCAATCAGAGGCCACCATTTGCATCTGTCATATTCGTTCCTGTCCGTTAGATGTATTCTTGTCCAATCAGAAGTCTCCATTTCAGAAAATTCCATCTTCGGCCATGTTCGCTTTGAACCGTTTATTCTAATCATCGTCGGGCAGCCCAGGATACCGTTGAGGCAACATATCCTCAGATAGTTGTTTGTGCATTCTGGGTATCTATCAGTGCATGGGTGAATACATTCACCCGATGGGAATATTCCGTAGTTTGGTCACGAAGAACGTAACATTGGTCACACTCTCCACTGTCCACTTGGTGTTGGGGCGTTGTTGTTGGGCCCATTCCAAGGGATCCACGGTGTCCAGTTTCTCCAGCATCGTCTCTAGCGACACTCGGTTAATGATGGTAAACGGTTGTTCAAATACCTGGATGTTCCTGCTCGGGTAAAAATATCGGACTTGATCTGTCTCCTTATGCTGCAGTACATAACCAAACGCCAGATATCGGTCCCCGGGCTTATCGGGGCCTGCCTATCAAGTCAATGGGGTGTGTGCATGTAAAATTATGATTTTTTCCCGAAACTATAAAAAGCGGAACACGGACTTTACCCCTAAAATAGGGGAAAACCCCTATCAACCCTAGCCAAAAGGGCTAATATCGGTCCCCGGGCTTATCGGAGCCTGCCTATCAAGTCAATGGGGTGGGTGCATGTAAAATTAGGATTTTTTCCCGAAACTATAAAAAGCGGAACACGGACTTTACCCCTAAAATAGGGGAAAACCCCTATCAACCCTAGCCAAAAGGGCTAATATCGGTCCCCGGGCTTATGGGGGCCTGCCTATCAAGTCAATGGGGTGGGTGCATGTAAAATTAGGATTTTTTCCCGAAACTATAAAAAGCGGAACACGGACTTTACCCCTAAAATAGGGGAAAACCCTATCAACCCTAGCCAAAAGGGCTAATATCGGTCCCCGGGCTTATCGGGGCCTGCCTATCAAGTCAATGGGGTGGGTGCATGTAAAATTAGGATTTTTTCCCGAAACTATAAAAAGCGGAACACGGACTTTACCCCTAAAATAGGGGAAAACCCCTATCAACCCTAGCCAAAAGGGCTAATATCGGTCCCCGGGCTTATCGGGGCCTGCCTATCAAGTCAATGGGGTGGGTGCATGTAAAATTAGGATTTTTTCCCGAAACTATAAAAAGCGGAACACGGACTTTACCCCTAAAATAGGGGAAAACCCCTATCAACCCTAGCCAAAAGGGCTAATATCGGTCCCCGGGCTTATCGGGGCCTGCCTATCAAGTCAATGGGGTGGGTGCATGTAAAATTAGGATTTTTTCCCGAAACTATAAGAAGCGAAACACGGACTTTACCCCTACAATAGGGGTCTGTATTATACAACATAAGGGAAAATGCCTGTATACAGTATGGGGATGGTCAATGTTTTTCGTGGGCTTTACTATGGCTTGTGGGGTCTCGTTTTTCTCGTTTCACCAAGAAAATGACAATGGGAAGGGTCCCGGAGCGAATCGGTGAATTTTTGGGAAAAGTCACCGAGGTCTGTATATAGGCTCATACAGCTGGCTATATGGGGGGGGAGGGGAGGTCAATTTTTTTGTGGGTGTTACTATGGCTTGTGGGGTCTCGTTTTTCTCGTCTCACCAAGAAAAACACGATGGGAGGGGTCCCGGAGCGAATCCGTGAAATTTTTGGAAAAAGTCACCGAGGTCTGCATATAGGCCCATAGGCTGGCCATGGGGGGTATAGGTTCAACCTGGGAAATTCACACACGTTCATTGTGATATGGGTTGTGGGGTCTCGTTTTTCACGTCTCGTCATTTAGAACACAATGGGAGGGGTCCCGGAGCGAATCGGTGAAATTTTTGGGAAAAGAACTGGGTAGGCCTGTTTATAGGCTTATAGGCGGGCTATACGGGGGTATAGGTTCAACCTGAGAAATTCACACACGTTCATTGTGAAATGGGTTGTTTGGATTTGTTTTTCACGTCTCGTCATTTAGAACACGATGGGAAGGGTCCCGGAGCGAAACGGTAAAATTTTTGGAAAAGTACCATGTAGCCCATATAGTCCCATACTGGCTATATGGGGGTATAGGTTCAACCTGGGAAATTCACATACGTTCATTGTGATATGGGCTGTTTGGATTTGTTTTTCACGTCTCGTCATTTAGAACACGATGGGAAGGGTCCCGGAGCGAAACGGTGAAATTTTTTGAAAAAGTTCACCGAGGCCTGGGTAGGCCCATAGGCCTATACTGCATGGCTATGGAGGTATAGGTCCATACGGGGTGAACGTTTTGGGGTCTAGGTGAACCCCTTATGATCCTATGGTGTCGTATGAGGTCTTATTTTGAAGCTCTCGTGGAGTTTGTAATGTATCGACTAATGATTCGTCCGTGTGCAATAGTCTGCGCATGCGCAGTCTGGCCGTAGTATAGAAAGCAGGCCTTTTGGGTGGTATGTGGGTGTGTGTTTGGGGTAGAGATGGATCACTATGGGTCCGAATGGGTTGTGGGAGGTGTCAAAGTGAAGCTTGTGTGGGGTAGAGTCAGAATGGCGTGTTTTAAGTGCAAGTCGCGTCAATCTGCGCATGCGCAGTTGGGTGTAGTATGTAAAGTGGCCATTTTGGGGCAGTGCAGGAAGGTATTTGGTGTCGAGATGGACCATCCTTGGTCCGATTGTGTCGTGGGGAGGTGTTATCTTGTAGCTCTCGGGGTGTACATCCCGATTTGAGGGATGTTCACGTCATCTGTGACGTCATCGGTAACGTCATCAGTAGGAATAGTAGCGAAAGTGGGCATTTTGGGGCAGTGAAGGAAGGTATTTGGTGTAGAGCGGGACCATCCTTGGTCCGAATGCGTCGTGGGAGGTGTCATGTTGTAGCTCTCGGGGTATACATCCCGATTTGAGGGATGTTCACGTCATCTGTGACGTCATCGGTGACGTCATCAGTAGGAATAGTAGCGAAAGTGGGCATTTTGGGGCAGTGAAGGAAGGTATTTTGTGTAGAGCGGGACCATCCTTGGTCCGAATGCGTCGTGGGAGGTGTCATGTTGTAGCTCTCCGGGTGTACACCCCGATTTGAGGCATGTCCGCAGCATATGTGACGTCATCGGTGATGTCATCAGGACGAGTAGTAGCGAAAGCGGGTATTTTGGGGCAGTGAAGGAAGGTATTTGGTGTAGAGATGGACCATCCTTGGTCCGAATGCGTCGTGTGAGGTGTCATCTTGTAGCAACGCCCGCCAACACCAAGCTCAATGCTTCCACGCCCTGGTGAAATAGCTCAGAAGCTCTGATTTTCTAGATATTCCATGGAATTGTCACTCATTCTTCGAAATGCAGTGACGTCCGTCGTTACGCCTTAACAGACCGGAGACAGTACAACAACAACAACAACAACAAGGATGAGACATGAGAGAACAACAACAACAAGAAGTTTTTTCATATAGTTTATTCTCCCCAATGTTACATCATACCCACGCTGGGGGAGCCGCGTTGGGTATATTTACAATTCAAGAAGACTCTTGTCCAATCAGAGGCCACCATTTGCATCTGTCATATTCGTTCCTGTCCGTTAGATGTATTCTTGTCCAATCAGAAGTCTCCATTTCAGAAAGTTCCATCTTCGGCCATGTTCGCTTTGAACCGTTTATTCTAATCATCGTCGGGCAGCCCAGGATACCGTTGAGGCAACATATCCTCAGATAGTTGTTTGTGCATTCTGAGTATCTATCAGTGCATGGGTGAATACATTCACCCGATGGGAATATTCCGTAGTTTGGTCACGAAGAACGTAACATTGGTCACACTCTCCACTGTCCACTTGGTGTTGGGGCGTTGTTGTTGGGCCCATTCCAAGGGATCCACGGTGTCCAGTTTCTCCAGCATCGTCTCTAGCGACACTCGGTTAATGATGGTAAACGGTTGTTCAAATACCTGGATGTTCCTGCTCGGGTAAAAATATCGGACTTGATCTGTCTCCTTATGCTGCAGTACATAACCAAACGCCAGATATCGGTCCCCGGGCTTATCGGGGCCTGCCTATCAAGTCAATGGGGTGTGTGCATGTAAAATTATGATTTTTTCCCGAAACTATAAAAAGCGGAACACGGACTTTACCCCTAAAATAGGGGAAAACCCCTATCAACCCTAGCCAAAAGGGCTAATATCGGTCCCCGGGCTTATCGGGCCTGCCTATCAAGTCAATGGGGTGGGTGCATGTAAAATTAGGATTTTTCCCGAAACTATAAAAAGCGGAACACGGACTTTACCCCTAAAATAGGGGAAAACCCCTATCAACCCTAGCCAAAAGGGCTAATATCGGTCCCCGGGCTTATGGGGGCCTGCCTATCAAGTCAATGGGGTGGGTGCATGTAAAATTAGGATTTTTTCCCGAAACTATAAAAAGCGGAATACGGACTTTACCCCTAAATAGGGGAAAACCCCTATCAACTCTAGCCAAAAGGGCTAATATCGATCCCCGGGCTTATTGGGGCCTGCCTATCCAGTCAATGGGGTGGATGCATGTAAAATTAGGATTGTTTTCCGAAAATATAAAAAGCGAAACTCGGACTTTACACTCCCTAAAAATAGGGGAAAACCCCTATCAACCCTAGCCAAAAGGGCTACTATCGGTCCCCAACTTATCGGAGTCTGCCTATCGTCAATGGGGTGGGTGCAGATGGGGTAATTAGAGATTTTTCTCCCGAAACTATAAAGCGGAACACGGACTTTACCCCAAATGGGAAAACCCCTATCAACCCTAGCCAAAAGGGCTAATATCGGTCCCCGGGCTTATCGGGGCCTGCCTATCAAGTCAATGGGGTGGGTGCATGTAAAATTAGGATTTTTTCCCCGAAACTATAAAAAGCGAAACACGGACTTTACCCCTACAATAGGGGTCTGTATTATACAATATAAGGGAAAATGCCTGTATACAGTATGGGGATGGTCAATGTTTTTCGTGGGCTTTACTATGGCTTGTGGGGTCTCGTTTTTCTCGTTTCACCAAGAAAATGACAATGGGAAGGGTCCCGGAGCGAATCGGTGAATTTTTGGGAAAAGTCACCGAGGTCTGTATATAGGCTCATACAGCTGGCTATATGGGGGGGAGGGGAGGTCAATTTTTTTGTGGGTGTTACTATGGCTTGTGGGGTCTCGTTTTTCTCGTCTCACCAAGAAAAACACGATGGGAGGGGTCCCGCAGCGAATCCGTGAAATTTTTGGAAAAAGTCACCGAGGTCTACATATAGGCCCATAGGCTGGCCATGGGGGGTATAGGTTCAACCTGGGAAATTCACACACGTTCATTGTGATATGGGTTGTGGGGTCTCGTTTTTCACGTCTCGTCATTTAGAACACAATGGGAGGGGTCCCGGAGCAGAGGTCATATGCAAATGTCACTTCCGAGCTCTGAGCTCCACACGCTTTGAGCTCCAAGAGCTCCGATCCAAGAGCTCTGCCACACGGGAGCTCCCACCACCACCACCACTGGGCGAGGTCCGCCATCTTCAGTCCGTGTCTTTTCGGAAACGGAGTGTGAACATGATAGCACATGTACTGACCTGTCTGTGGGGTCTTTCCCACAATGTCGTTCACTTCCGAGTCTCTTCGGTCACTTCCCGAAAAGACACGGAGGTGGCCGAAGAGACACGGAGGTGCCCGAAGATGTCACGGAGGTCACCGAAGATGTCACGGAGGTGCCCGAAGAGACACGGAGGTCACCGAAGATGTCACGGAGATCACCGAAGAGACACGGAGGTGCCCGAACAAGATACCAGCTAGCGTGCTATAAAAGGGAAGCGGCCTGGCCGTTTCATCAGACACTCTGTCAACCACCAAGATGTTCACTTGTACTACGTGCTCGAAATCATTCACTCGTCTGCACGACTTGCGCCGCCATGAGGCTACCAAGCACGAAGGAACCGCCCGGTATAGCTGTACGATATGTACACTGTCGTTTCAGCGCCCGGATCATTTACAGAGCCACACACGTGCACGCCATGAAGTACACAAGCGTCCATGCGAAGATTGTGGGCGGCTTTTCAAACTGACCAGTCAGTTGCTGCGACACCAACGCACACGACACCCTGCTCCGCAGCCACGTTTGCAGGTAGAAGAGCCCGTAGGCATCAATATCGAAACAGGGGGAACTCCCACCCATCGCACGAGGGCCGATGATGATGTCGCCCTAATTCAACAGTCAAATTCCGACGACGAGACCTTGGGCCAGATTTTGTACGACGTGGAGGGCAAAGTACACTTCGTGGACGAACCCATAAATGTTCTCAGCGATCTATTACGCGAAGACCATCCAGTGAGTGACATCTATCGGCGCCATTGGCCCATGATCCGGCACTGTTTCTGCCGTCATCGCCCTATTCAAGATATCTACAATTTCCGACTGACCGACCTCGCCCGTCTACGCAGCTACGTGGAAGCCATCTTCAACGATCAAACTACGGTCTTCAAGTTGAATCTGGCGTTTGGTTATGTGCTGCAGCTTAAGGACACAGACCAAGCCCGATATTTTTACCCGAGCAGTAACATCCGGGTATTTGACCAATCGTTTACCATCATTAACCGGACGTCGCTAGAGTCGATGCTGGAGAAACTGGACACCTTGGATCCCTTGGAATGGGCCCAACAACAACGCCCCAACACACAATGGGTCGTAGAGAGGGTGACCAATGCCACGTTTTTCGTTACCAAGCTGACCGACCACCCCCATCGGCTGAATGCGTCAATCATGCACTGATGAATACCATAACATGCCGTACATACTCTATATGTCTACATGTTGATCGTTGACGTTACGGAGGTGACCGAAGAGACACGGAGGTGACCGAAGATGTCACGGAGGTCACCGAAGAGACACGGAGATCCATCCGGGTTTACACGGGAACAGCCGGATAGTTACGGAGGTGACCGAAGAGACACGGAGGTGACCGAAGATGTCACGGAGGTCACCGAAGAGACACGGAGATCCATCCGGGTTTACACGGGAACAGACGGGTAGTTACGGAGGTGCCCGAAGAGACACGGAGGTTACCGAAGATGTCACGGCTCGGCCCTCGACTTGGGGATAGTTGAACTGAGTGTGCTAAAAATAGATCACCAGCTAGCGTGCTATAAAGGGGAAGCGGCCTGGCCGTTTCATCAGACACTCTGTCAACCACCAAGATGTTCACTTGCACAACTTGCCAGAAGCTGTTTACTCGTCTAGATAATTTACGACGCCACGAGGCCTCCACCCACAACGATGCTCGTTATACTTGTATAACTTGCGCACGGTCATTCAATCGGGAGGATCATTTACTGCGCCACGAACGCTCATTCCACGAGGGCGCGACGGAACACTGTAAGGATTGCGGTCAACTCTTCAAACGACCCAGTCAGTTAAGACAGCACCAACGTTTGATTCATAGTTCATCACCACGGTATGAGCGACAACTTTCCACTCAAGAGGCACCCATGAGGGTCAGACCCAGTGAAGATGAGCCCGGGGAGACGAACGCCACTGGTGATGCGATGACGGAGAGCCCGCCTATACCCACAGTTCAGAAGAGCCTAGATATCCAGCCGGTCCCTAGCATTACTGTTCCCAGTCATACGCCTGACAACAACGAACATTTTCTGGAAGATGCGTTGGATGTTCCCAGCGATCTCTTACAGGACGCTCATCCAGTGAGTGACGTCTATCGTCGCCATTCGTCCATGATACGGCACTGTTTCCACCCTCATCGCCCTATTCAAGATATCTACAATTTCCGACTGGCCGACCTCGCCCGTCTACGTAGCTACGTGGAAGCCATCTTCAATGACCAAACTACGTCCTTCAGATCGAATCTGGCGTTTGGTTATGTACTGCAGCATAAGGAGACAGATCAAGTCCGATACTTTTACCCGAGCAGGAACATCCAGGTATTTGACCAACCGTTTACCATCATTAGCCGAGTGTCGCTAGAGACGATGCTGGAGAAACTGGACACTGTGGATCCCTTGGAATGGGCCCAACAACAACGCCCCAACACCAAGTGGACAGTGGAGAGTGTGACCAATGTTACGTTCTTCGTGACCAAACTACGGAATATTCCCATCGGGTGAATGTATTCACCCATGCACTGATAGATACTCAGAATGCAACTATCTGAGGATATGTTGCCTCAACGGTATCCTGGGCTGCCCGACGATGATTAGAATAAACGGTTCAAAGCGAACATGGCCGAAGATGGAACTTTCTGAAATGGAGACTTCTGATTGGACAAGAATACATCTAACGGCCAGGAACGATTATGACAGATGCAAATGGTGGCCTCTGATTGGACAAGAGTCTTCTTGAATTGTAAATATACCCAACGCGGCTCCCCCAGCGTGGGTATGATGTAACATTGGGGAGAATAAACTATATGAAAAAACTTCTTGTTGTTGTTGTTCTCTCATGTCTCATCCTTGTTGTTGTTGTTGTTGTTGTACTGTCTCCCGTCTGTTAAGGCGTAACGACGGACGTCACTGCATTTCGAAGAATGAGTGACAATTCCATGGAATATCTAGAAAATCAGAGCTTCTGAGCTATTTCACCAGGGCGCGGAAGCATTGAGCTTGGTGTTGGCGGGCGTTGCTACAAGATGACACCTCACACGACGCATTCCGACCAAGGATGGTCCATCTCTACACCAAATACCTTCCTTCACTGCCCCAAAATACCCGATTTCGCTACTACTCGTACTGATGACATCACCGATGACGTCACAGATGCTGCGGACATGCCTCAAATCGGGGTGTACACCCCGAGAGCTACAACATGACACCTCCCACGACGCATTCGGACCAAGGATGGTCCCGCTCTACACCAAATACCTTCCTTCACTGCCCCAAAATGCCCACTTTCGCTACTACTCCTACTGATGACGTCACCGATGACGTCTTGATGACGTGAACATCCCTCAAATCGGGATGTACACCCGGAGAGCTACAAGATAAAAAGCTACAATCGGACCAAGGATGGTCCATCTCGACACCAAATACCTTCCTGCACTGCCCCAAAATGGCCACTTTACTTACTACACCCAACTGCGCATGTGCAGATTGACGCGATTTGCACTTAAAACACGCCACACAAGCTTCACTTTGACACCTCCCACAACCCATTCGGACCCATAGTGATCCATCTCTACCCCAAACACACACCCACATACCACCCAAAAGGAATGCTTTCTATACTACGGCCAGACTGCGCATGCGCAAACTATTGCACACGGACGAACCATTAGTCGATTCATTACAAACTCCACGAGAGCTTCAAAATAAGACCTCATACGACACCATAGGATCATAAGGGGCTCACCTAGACCCCAAAACGTTCACCCCGTATGGACCTATACCTCCATAGCCATGCAGTATAGGCCTATGGGCCTACCCAGGCCTCGGTGAACTTTTTTCAAAAATTTCACCGTTTCGCTCCGGGACCCTTCCCATCGTGTTCTAAATGACGAGACGTGAAAAACAAATCCAAACAGCCCATATCACAATGAACGTATGTGAATTTCCCAGGTTGAACCTATACCTCCATATAGCCAGTATGGGACTATATGGGCTATATGGTACTTTTCCAAAAATTTCACCGTTGCGCTCCGAGACCCTTCCCATCGTGTTCTAAATGACGAGACGTGAAAAACAAATCCAAACAACTCATTTCACAATGAACGTGTGTGAATTTCCCAGGTTGAACCTATACCCCCGTATAGCCCGCCTATAGGCCTATATACAGGCCTACCCGGTACTTTTTCCAAAAATTTCACCGATTCGCTCCGGGACCCCTCCCATTGTGTTCTAAGTGACGAGACGTGAAAAACGAGACCCCACAACCCATATCACAATGAACGTGTGTGAATTTCCCAGGTTGAACCTATACACCCCATGGCCAGCCTATGGGCCTATATGCAGACCTCGGTGATTTTTTCCAAAAATTTCACCGATTCGCTCCGGAACCCCTCCCATCGTGTTTTTCTTGGTGAGACGAGAAAAAACGAGACCCCACAGCCATAGCAACACCCACAAAAAATTTGACCACCCCTCACTCCCCCCCTCCCCATATAGCCTGTATGAGCCTATATACAGACCTCAGTGACTTTTCTCAAAAATTTCACCGATTCGCTCCGGGACCCTTCCCATTGTCATTTTCTTGGCGAAACGAGAAAAACGAGACCCCACAAGCCATAGTAAAGCCCACGAAAAAAAATTGACCATCCCCATACCGCATACAGGCATTTTCCCTTATATTGTATAATACAGAACCCTATTGTAGGGGTAAAGTCCGTGTTCCGCTTTTTATAGGTTCGGGAAAAAATCCTAATTTTACATGCACCCACCCCATTGACTTGATAGGCAGGCCCCAATAAGCCCGGGGACCGATATTGGCCCTTTTGGCTAGGGTTGATAGGGGTTTTCCCCTATTTTAGGGGTAAAGTCCGTGTTCCGCTTTTTATAGTTTCGGCAAAAAATCCTAATTTTACATGCACCCACCCCATTGACTTGATAGGCAGGTCCCAATAAGCCTGGGGACCGATATTAGCCCTTTTGACTAGGGTTGATAGGGGTTTTCCCCTATTTTAGGGGTAAAGTCCGTGTTCCGCTTTTTATAGTTTCGGGAAAAAATCCTAATTTTACATGCACCCACCCCATTGACTTGATAAGCAGGCCCTGATAAGCCCGGGGACCGATATTAGCCCTTTTGGCTAGGGTTGATAGGGGTTTTCCCCTATTTTAGGGGTAAAGTCCGTGTTCCGCTTTTTATAGTTTCGGGAAAAAATCCTAATTTTACATGCACCCACCCCATTGACTTGATAGGCAGGCCCCGATAAGCCCGGGGATCGATATTAGCCCTTTTGGCTAGAGTTGATAGGTGTTTTCCCCTATTTTAGGGGTAAAGTCCGTATTCCGCTTTTTATAGTTTCGGGAAAAAATCCTAATTTTACATGCACCCACCCCATTGACTTGATAGGCAGGCTCCGATAAGCCCGGGGACCGATATTAGCCCTTTTGGCTAGGGTTGATAGGGGTTTTCCCCTATTTTAGGGGTAAAGTCCGTGTTCCGCTTTTTATAGTTTCGGGAAAAAATCATAATTTTACATGCACCCACCCCACTGACTTGATAGGCAGGCCCCGATAAGCCCGGGGACCGATATTAGCCCTTTTGGCTAGAGTTGATAGGGGTTTTCCCCTATTTTAGGGGTAAAGTCCGTATTCCGCTTTTTATAGTTTCGGGGACAAATCCTAATTTTACATGCACCCACCCCTGGATATGCTTCGGGCTTCGGGCAGCATGTCCTGAAACAGTTGTTTGCGCATTCTGATCGCATTTTCCAGAGCCTCGGTGGGTGGTAGCCCCATAGCCTCTTCCAAGTGACGCTTGGTCTTCATGATGGACCTGTGCGTGGGGTCGCCTTTCATTTCAAGCGGTAGTAAGGTATACTGTTCATAGATCGCCATGGCTGTTTTCTTTATGGGGGAGCGCATTTGGGTGTACGCCTGTTGTAAATTATCCTCTCCGGCGTCCTCGATCGCTGCAGCGTAAGTATTGATAGCTGCTGACACAATACGATCCCAGAAGGTAGGTTCTGCCTCACTTTCTACGGACGTAGGCTGACTATCTAAGGTCAAGCTCTCCGTATCACTAGATAGACTCTCAGCAATCTCTGTTTCGGTATCAGTCGATACACTCTCAGCAGTCTCTGTATCAGCATCCGCCTCAACGGACTCCTCAGAGTCTTCAATCCCATGTATATTTTTCTGGTGTCGCATCATATCGTAATGTCTGGAGAACGTGCACTCGCACTCAGAGCATGTATAAGCCATGTTGACGGTTGAACGTCGACTGTGCGTGTTTTTGGAAATACGCTTGCTTTTATAGACAGTAACGCCCATCAACGCTTAGCTTAACGCTTCAACGCCCTGGTGAATTAGCTCAGAAGCTCTGAATTTCATGGAATTGACACCAATTCATCGAAATGCAGTGACGCCCGTCAACGCCCGTCGTTACGCCTTAACGCCCGTCTCAACGCCTTAACACACTTTCTTAACGCTTTAACGTCGTTTAATGATGCGTTTCTTTTGTGCTATTGCTCTGACACACGCCGCTTTCCAGTTCATGCCCGAGGTTTTCAACATCGACGCTGTTCTTTCAATTTCCATATGGACTGGGTCCTTATCCAACAATTTCATATGGGTCACGAGGTCGACATACCGCTGACGTAAAGCCCGTCGTAGTCTGGGTGCCAATCTGTTATAGGCTAAAATGGCGGCTTCCTCTTTCGAATACCCTTTGCGTTGAAACTTGTTTTCTGTAACCCTCAACGTCTTGCCCATCTCGGCGTTCATACTTTCTTTGAACAAATCCTTCCATAGCCTCGAGTTCACATTATGTTCATTCCCTTGTACGGGTTTGAGTTGGTCCTTCACGGTTGGGTGATATTCCGGGACTGATGGTATGAAGGGGCCCCGCTGTATGGGGTGGGTTGCTGCTGCTGCTCTACCAGATGTGGACTCGGTGGATGGTGTCGGGGTGTATGACGTTGCGGTGATCCCTCGCCGGGTAGCAGGTGGGTCGTCAGCCGGCGATCTTCGGGGGTATGGGCTTTTAAATCTACGAATAGGTAGCCGTACGGACGACTTGTTGCCCTTTGAAACGCCTGCATTAAACGGTCGATGTTCTGAGGATAAATTCGACTACCAAACACACGGATTTGTGCTCTGTCAATGGGATTGGAGAACAACACAAAGTATTGGCAGTTCAAGGCAATATCTCTGGACGCCTTACCTTGAGGAAAGAGATTCTGGGTCAAATAGATGACGGACAGATTCCTATGATGGGATCCTTTAGTAAACAAGTCGGCAACGTGTGAATTGTCCTTGGCGGCACTCATCAGATCATCTAGCACTACCACATTGGTTTATTCGGGGTCAAAGTAATACGGTTCGTCTATGTCGTGAGGAATCCCTGGGACTAAACTCACATTTTGTAATCGCGTAGTTTCGTAGGCGGGCTGCCATTGGCTATAACACCAAACAACACGTGTCGGAGCTGGGGTTGCCACACCTTCCTCTAAGAACTTCATCACCCAGGACGTCTTTCCACATGCCGTAGGGCCGCTCACCGTCATCGTATAGGGATGCTCTACTGCACTTGTTGGACCTATAGCGGGACTCGGCGGTGTCTCTTGGTTGTGTTTTCCTTGAATGTGCCTGAGCATACTATCGCGACGAGAGAAGGTTCTCTGACAGAACGTACACGTACACGATATGTTGATCTGTCGACCAATACATAAGGACTGATGAGGGACACATGTTCATTCTTATATGTACAGACACCACCACCAACACCACCACCACACACTACCACCACACCCACACACACACACACACCACCACGTTCTACCACCACCACCACCGCCACCACCGGGCGTTGACGGGCGTCAACGTCCGGTGGTGGTGGTGAGAGCTCCCGTGTGGCAGAGCTCTCTCGTCGCGATAGTATGCTCAGGCACATTCAAGGAAAACACAACCAAGAGACACCGCCGAGTCCCGCTATAGGTCCAACAAGTGCAGTAGAGCATCCCTATACGATGACGGTGAGCGGCCCTACGGCATGTGGAAAGACGTCCTGGGTGATGAAGTTCTTAGAGGAAAGTGTGGCAACCCCAGCTCCGACACGTGTTGCTTGGTGTTATAGCCAATGGCAGCCCGCCTACGAAACTACGCCATTACAGAATGTGAGTTTCGTCCCAGGGATTCCTCACGACATAGACGAACCGTATTACTTTGACCCCGGGCAAACCAACGTGGTAGTGCTAGATGATCTGATGAGTGCGACCAAGGACAATTCACACGTTGCCGACTTGTTTACTAAAGGATCCCATCATAGGAATCTGTCCGTCATCTATTTGACCCAGAATCTCTTTCCTCAAGGGAAGGCGTCCAGAGATATTGCCTTGAACTGCCAATACTTTGTGCTGTTCTCCAATCCCATTGACAGAGCACAAATCCGTGTGTTTGGTAGTCGAATTTATCCACAGAACATCGAGCATTTCATGCAGGCGTTTCAAGGGGCAACAAGTCGTCCGTACGGCTACCTATTCGTAGATTTAAAAGCCCATACCCCCGAAAATCGCCGGCTGACGACCCACCTGCTACCCGCCGAGGGATCACCGCAACGTCAGATACCCCGACACCATCCACCGAGTCCACAGCTGGTAGAGCAGCGGCAGCAACCCACCCCCATACAGCGGGGCCCCTTCATACCATCAGTCCCGGAATATCACCCAACCGTGAAGGACCAACTCAAACCCGTACAAGGGAATGAACATAATGTGAACTCGAGGCTATGGAAGGATTTGTTCAAAGAAAGTATGAACGCCGAGATGGGCAAGACGTTGAGGGTCACAGAAAACAAGTTTCAACGCAAAGGGTTTTCGAAAGAGGAAGCCGCTATTTTAGCCCATAACGGATTGGCACCCAGAATACGACGGGCTTTACGTCAGCGGTATGTCGACCTCGTGACCCACATGAAATTGTTGGATAAGGACCCAGTCCATATGGAAATTGAAAGAACAGCGTCGAAGTTGAAAACCTCGGGCATGAACTGGAAAGCGGCGTATGTCAGAGCAATAGCACAAAAGAAACATTTGTACGAACGCATCATTAAACGACGTTAAAGCGTTAAGAAAGTGTGTTACGGCGTTGAGACGGGCGTTAAGGCGTAACGACGGGCGTTGACGGGCGTCACTGCATTTCGATGAATTGGTGTCAATTCCATGGAAATCAGAGCTTCTGAGCTAATTCACCAGGGCGTCGAAGCGTTAAGCTAAGCGTTGATGGGCGTTACTGTCTATAAAAGCAAGCGTATTTCCAAAAACACGCACAGTCGCCGTTCAACCGTCAACATGGCTTATACATGCTCTGAGTGCGAACGCACGTTCACCAGACATTACGATATGATGCGACACCAGAAAAATATGCATGGGATTGAAGACTCTGAGGAGTCTGTTGAAGCGGATGCTGATACAGAGACTGCTGAGAGTGTATCGACAGATACCGAAACAGAGATTGCTGAGAGTCTATCTAGTGATACGGAGAGCTTGACCTCAGATAGTCAGCCTACGTCCGTGGAAAGTGAAGCAGAACCTACCTTCTGGGATCGTATTGTGACAGCAGCTATCAATACTTACGCTGCAGCGATCGAGGACGCCGGAGAGGATAATTTACAACAGGCGTACACCCAAATGCGCCCCCGCATAAGAAAAACAGCCATGGCGATCTATGAACAGTATACCTCACTACCGCTTGAAATGAAAGGCGATCCCACGCACAGGTCCATCATGAACACCAAGCGTCACTTGGAAGAGGCTATGGGGCTACCACCCACCGAGGCCCTGGAAAATGCGATCAGAATGCGCAAACAACTGTTTCAGGACATGCTGCCCGAAGAATATCCAGGCCTGCCCGACGACGCTTAGGTCACACCGAGCAAAGATGGAACTTTCTGAAATGGCGACTTCTGATTGGACAAGAATACATCTAACGGTCAGGAACGAATAGGACAGATGCAAATGGTGGCCCCTGATTGGACAAGAGTCTTTTTGAGTTGTAAACATACCCAACGCGGCTCCCCCAGCGTGGGTATGATGTAACATTGGGGAAAATAAACTATATGAAAAAAAACTTGTTGTTGTTGTTGTTCTCTCAAATGTCATCCTTGTTGTTGTTGTTGTTCTCTCTCCGGTCTATATCATGGCGTCAAGGCGTTATGTTAGAGCTTTAAGGCGTAACTACGAGCGTTGGCGGGCGTCACTGCATTTCGAAGAATTAGTGATAATTCCATGGAATATCTAGAAAATCACAACTTCTGAGCTATTTCACCAGGACGTTGAAGCGTTAAGCTTGGCGTTGGCGGTCGTTGGGACAAGTACGCCCTTGATAGGGGTTTTTCCCTAGTTTAGAGGTAAAGTCCGTGTTCCCGTTTTTTATATTTTCAGGGAAAATCCTGATTTTACATCCACCCATCCATGCACCCAGGCCCCGATAAGCCCGGGGACCGATATGACCCCTTTTGGATAGGGTTGATAGGTGTTTTCCCCTATTTTAGCGGTAAAGTCCGTGTTCCGCTTTTTATATTTTCGGGACAGATCCTAATTTTACATACACCCACTCTCTCAGCAGGCCCCGATAAGCCAGGGACCGATATTAGCCCTTTGGGATAGGGTTGATAGGAGTTTTTCCCTATTTTAGCGGTAAAGTCCGTGTTCCGCTTTTTATATTTTCGGGACAAATCCTAATTGTACATACACCCACTCCAGGCAGAACCCGATAAGCCAGGGACCGATATTAGCCCTTTGGGATAGAGTTGATAGGGGTTTTCCCCTATTTTAGAGGTAAAGTCCGTGTTCCGCTTTTTATATTTTCGAGACAAATCCTCATTTTACATACACCCACCCATGACTTGCCAAATGGGCACCTCCGTGACATCTTCGGTCACCTCCGTGACATCTTCGGGCACCTCCGTGTCGCTTCGGCCACCTCCGTGTCTCTTCGCATTCCTATCATTCAATATGACCTTGAACTTTCACGTGATCTCCCCGTGATGGAAAAACCCCAAATACCAGTCAGTACATGCATCCCATAAATGGTAATATAGATTTAATATGCATTCCTAGTACCCATCCTCTGCATGGCAGAACTGCACAACCCAGAACAAGTCTAGACAAGTTCGGCACGTGAGCTCACTCACGCAGACGCCAGACCAGGTGTTCACGGTCGCCGCAACATTGTAGCGAACGTGCAACATTGTTGCAATTCGGGGAGCCAGGTGTTGGGCACGTGACAACCCCAAGCAGACGACAGCGAAATTCTGGCGGGGAAAAACCCCACAGACAGGTCAGTACATGGCCTATCATGTTCCCACGGACCTCACCGAAAAGACACGGACGTACCCATCGGACCTCACCGAAAAAACACGAAGGTGAACGACATTGTAGGGAAAAACCCCACAGACAGGTCAGTACATGTCCTATCATGTTCACAGTTCACGCAGCAGACCGCATCACCGCCAAACCGCATCACCGCGGAGGAATCACCTAATTGACCTCTCGACCTCGGCCAAACCACTTTTAGTCGGTAGGGGTGCAAGGTTGATCAATGGTCAATAAGGCCTTATCTCTTCGCTGTATTCTCAAGTGCACTCATTGACCTTTGACCCGTACCGACTAAAAGTGGTTTGGCCGAGGTCGAGAGGTCAATGCGAGGGTTAATCAATGCTATATA
>JAVTVY010046766.1:0-240560 GCA_036873755.1 Hanleya hanleyi
ACCATTTTTTCCGTCAATATTCTATCTAAGAACTTCAACCAGACGGATTTCATAAATATGGGATATGTTGTTTATAAGTTCAGTCATTATACATGATTGTCATACATAACAACGACGGTGCCCAGCAATATTTTCAATCTACAAAGTTCGTCGTGTTCAAACCTTCCTTGATGCGCGCTGCAACAAACATGTGTCACAGTGCGTGTTTGTTTTGATGTCGGCCGTAGGCACTCCTTCGGGAAATTAAACACACCGCCGATCGTGGGTGCAGTCAGGTAAAGTCGAACAGTCATTTTGACTCAAAAATAACTGAATTTTTCAAATCCGTGTGATTGAAATTTCCAGCGGCAAGTTTTCTGGGCTAAAATTGCCCAAATTTGTCCGACAAATTGCCTTTTTCTCGAGTTTTATGGTGAACATCCATTTATTTCGTAAATATTCCATCTACAAACTTCAATCACACGGCTTTCATAAATTTGGGATATGTTGATTATAAGTTCAATCAATATACATGTCTTTCATGCACAACAGCGACGGTGCCTAGCGATATTTTCAACCTAAAAATCACCCGAAAACTTGACAAAACTTGTGCCATCGTCAGAGGCTATGATTTTGACCCCACCATTCGGTCTTCAATCCTTCATTTCTAATCAACGACTGGTCATATTTATGCCAAACTTCAGATCTGAAAAGCCTGATAAATAAGCTTTTTAATGATATCAGCTGTCTACAGGTTTTTTGTTGCTATGGGGCTGAATTTTATAGAAGTTCTGGACTGTTGTGCCGTTTTCGTTACAAAATCTAGTTGTCCCCCGCTTAAGTCACGTGACGTAAACACCCTACCTGAAGGGTCATAGGAAGCTCTAGCCCGAAAACATCGGCTAAGGGGTCTATTTTTTTTTTTATTTATTATTGTATTGCCCCCTTACCCTAAATTTACCTATCACAGCCAGAGTTTCTGGGTTAAGGAAGCCCCAACTATGATTTATAGACAAAAACTACTGTTGTTGTAGTCTGGAAAAATAACTGTGCCTGCCGTCTCAAACGTGGCGATTAGCCCCTCTGTAAGACTTGTACACTTGGTTCATCGAAAAATTTGCTCTATGAATAACCACTTGGTCTGGTGGAATTAAAAAAACCCACTGACAAATTGATCCAGAACACAGCTAGGAGCCCTTATCAGCTTATGAACACGAGCCCAATGGGCTTATTCCAAAAGTGGACACCAGCCCACAACTATATATTTTGATTGGAGAATATCAGACAAATACACGTAAAGGAAAATTTTAACAAATGTGACTGAATTTTTTTTTTAATGAATTATAATTAAAAAATATAAAAAAAATATAAAAAAACAGGGGAATAATGTTGTTGTTTTTTTGGTAGTAGCATTAGAAGACGAAAAAAGGTAAAAAATTGCCAAAAACTTTATCATTGAGATATTTTGGAAGGTAAAAATGTCTAACTACGAATGACGTACAGGTGAAGAAACTGATTGGGGGTACGAAAGTTGCCTTTCATAAACCATGTCGCATCCGGGTAGATGACGTAATACATTGTCAGATGCAAGAACAACTCTGTGATCCTGGAAAAATCGAACCACTATCGTAGATAAAAAAAAATATATATATTCCGATTCGGGAAATTTAATAATCACCAGAAAATTTCAGGCTATTTTAATTTCTGGCCCATCCGGTATCAATACATAGATCAATATCGCAATATCTACTCCTGTATGAATCTTCTTCATATATTTTGATAATCATAACAGATGTACCTGCTTGTTCATTTTTTTGACTGAACTTGGCCTGTTATCACACTATTATAACTTATCCTAATGTCTTTATGTGCAGCTAGCAATAAAACAATGCATATTAAAGATGATCCATCTTCACCACTTTTTTTTTTATGATTGAATTATAGCGTAAGTATTTTAAATTCTGTCAGCACAATATCTCTTGAAACATTAAAGCTATAGACTTCCCTACACTGAGGATCAAATCCTGGGATGGAACATCTGGATGATTCCTTCTCCAGGCTCTGAGACTGAACCATGTGGTGTTGTTTCAGTCTAGACATTCATGCACGCCTACATTCACTTCAAATCGGATCAAATAAAAGCAGTTCAAACTTGAAGCATTTTCATTGGGCCGAGCAACTTGATTGACAGGCTGGTTCTTTTTCAAATTATTAATCTGTATATTTGTCACTGGAGTTCCTGGCGTCTTCAAAGTAGTACGATTCAAATTGAATACATGATGATTGGCTGGCGCCCAGAGCCAAGGGGTTTTCAGATGTGCAGCTCTGTATTTAGTTACTGCAGTACGTCACAAGCTTATGTAGCATGGTTCAATAGGGGTCAAGGCCATGGCGACCATATTGGATTATGCAGGTTGCAGAAAAACACACCAACCACCCTCTTAGTCATAACAATGCAGTGTCCAAGTTTGATGTAAATCAGACAAATTGTTTTGGAGTTATTGCAGTCACAAGCTTAGGTAGCATGGCTGAACAGGGTTCAAGGCCATGTTGGCCATATTGGATTAGGCAGATTGCCAAAAAAACAATCCCATCCATCCTCTCACTCATTTTTACCCACTTTCCAATTTTGATGTCAATCGGACAAATAGTTTCTGAGTTACTGCAGTCACAAATTTATGTAGCATGGCTGAATACAGGTCAAGGCCACGGCGGCCATATTGGATTATGCATGTTACCGAAAAACAATCCCAGTCATCCTCCCACTCATATCAACCCACTGTCCAAGTTTGATGTCAATTGGACAATTTTTATACGCCCGCCAAAAAAGCGGACATATTATGTGATGGCACTACTTTCCGTCCGTATTTCATGTCCGGTCTATATCTGGGACAGTTTTCTATCTACAGTTCCAATTTTTAGTGAGTGGATACCCTACGGGGAGGCGATGTGTCGCATACCAAAATGAAGGTCGAGGTCAGAGGTCACTGGCCTGGAAAACAGGAAATCACTGAAGTGTTCATGTCCGGTCTATATCTGTGAACGTTTTCTATCCACAATTGCAATTTTTTGTGAGTGGATACAGTTGGTGGAGACGATGTGTCGCATACCGAAATTGAGGTCGAGATCAGAGGTCAAAGGTCACTGTGGCCTAAAAATCACGAAATCATTGATCAGTGACAAGTTTTCTATCTACAGTTCCAATTTTTGGCGAGTGGATTCTGTAGGGGGGAACGATGTGTTGCATACCACATGTAGGTCGAGGTTATAGAGGTCAGTGTGACCGAAAAATCAGGAAATTATTCAGAATTTCTCATTTTTTTGTGAGTGGATTCAATAGGGGGAAATGAAGTGTCACATACCAAAAATTAGGTCAAGGTCATTGTGACCCCAAAATCAGGAAATTATTAAAAATAACTTTTTTTGTGTCAGATACATCAAGGGGACATGTGTCACGTACCAAAATGTAGGTCAAGGTCAAAGGTCAAGGTCACAGTGACCCCAAAATTATGAAATTGTTAAACTGTTGTGAAATATGAATCATACATTTACTAATTTAACTGGGCAAAGGGTCCTTTATGAACCGTATACCGGTTTACTAACTCAAGAACAAAGGATACATGTACTCAATCAGTTTTTTCTTCCTTAATGAAAAATTTTCTCACCTGAAAGGAATCTACTTGAAGGAAAACTACTATTTTCTTGCTTTCGGCTATTGTCGATTTCAGTGTGGGATATGTGAGCTCTTGACCCTTGTTTCAAGGTCACCTAGTTACCAAGAGTCGAGCCCATTTTAGTTTTATCATTCAATACAAGATGGCATATGTTACGTTCTCAAAAGCACAAAATTGTAGACTTTTCTCTGGGATTGCTAGCTACCAATCAGGATCAAGGCCATTAAACAGCCTTGTAATTTGGACCAGTGTAATTCCGGATGTACGGGCGTATATTGAAGCCCCTTGAGCTCTTGTTTTTTGAGTTATTGTAGTCACAAGGTTAGGTAGCATGGATGAATAGAGTCAAGGTCTCGGCGGCCATGGCAGCCATATTGGATTACGCAGGTTGCCGAAAAACTATACAGTCATCCTCTCACTCATACCAACCCACTGTTCAAGTTTGATGTCAATCGAACATAATGTTTTTTTCAGTTATTGCAGTCACAAGCTTAGGTAGCATGGCTGGGTAGGGTCAAGGCCTCTGTGGCCATATTGGATCATGCAGGTTGCTGAAAAACAATCCCAGCCATCCTCTCATTCATACCAACCCACTGTTTGATGTCAATAGTTTTTGAGTTATTGCAATCACAAGGAAAGTGCGGCGGAATGACTGAATGACGGATGTAGCAAATCCACAAGTCCCCCTCCGGTGTTAGACTGTTCAACCGACAATGAAGATAATGTGACCTTGACAAAAAATTTCAAATGGAGTCAATAGTGTACATGTACTGCATATCAATAAATGTGTTATAGCACAATATTTCTAATTTACACCATCAATGGATTTCCTTTCTTTTCTTGGTTAGTTCTTCTAACAATAAATTGACAGCACAACTCTGCCTTGATTACAACAGATTAAAACTTCTCTGTTTTCTTTTTCCCCCTTATGTGAAGATCGACCTTTCTGTAGGACGGTAGTACATGTAGTAACACTTGGGAGAGGTCCAGTACTCAGTAGGATTCCAAGAAGAGAATGTGCTGCATGTTGCATCAGCATTTAAAATTATGGGGTAGGTAAATATATCTTGCATCATTAGAATAGTAGAGGAGTAAGCCTAGGATAGGATTATGTTAAAAAACCGGCTATGTATTGTATAACAACTGTCAGCTTTGGCTGAGTTAACACATTTTTTCTGTTGTCAAAGGCTGAAGACTAAGTATAAATAAAATATATATAAATAAATAAAGTCATCATTGTCAGTCTGTTTATTTCCAGTTCACTGTGTGACCTCATCAGAGGTCATTTGCATCTACGATTCCCCTAATAATTCAATCACAGGAAGTTCACTTTTCAACTCTGTTATTCAAACACAGAGAAAAAGTAGCATTCCCATTCTTTATTCAGATAGAATTTAATGACAAAATGGGACACTTTGTAGCTGGTGCCTTGAAGAATGTTTCCAGTGATCAAATTATTAGGGGAATTACCGTAAGAAATCTTTCAGCGGTGATATATCTTGGCAACTACTGGGCATGTTTTGATGAAATCAACACCAAAATTTGATTTTTCATTTGGGTTCATCTTTAAGGTGGACATTTACGTGTATGTCAGTTTATCACTAGAGACTAAAACACTCCAAAAAACTGCCACCTAAGTCAGGCACTACAGGGTCATGTAAAATGATTAAACATGAAGATTAATAGTAGAATTTAACTTTATGCATTTACTCGGGTATTGCAATTAGTGTAATCAGATTCAGAAGTGTTTTAAGTGTAATAGCAGCATTATAGAACAAGGTGGTAAACAGTGCCAGTCAGGCATGCTGTTGTCAATGATTGTTGTTCCTCTTTGGGACAGGATATGGTCCTGCACAGGATGTACAGCATCACTCTCATCTCCCCTTTTCTTCTTGTATGATGCTGCCATTGAGCTCTTCATACCCAAAAAGCTCACTAATCAAATTTTCTCAGATCAGTTGTTTGTGTGCTTTCTTTCCAATGGCTTGGAGTATGGTCATTGATAGAAGAAATATGAAGATTCATATTTACATTTATTTTGTAAATTATTTCAGTTACATGTAGCTGTACTGTTAATTGGTTTAACTCTGTTAGTGGCCAATTCCCATTATACTAGTTCAAGTTAATCCCTGGACAATGCTGTCTGGCCCCGGTGTAGGCAACACTGGTGCACAACATGTGGGCCATGAGCTTCGGATTGTTCTCTTCGTCTCTCCCCTATAGATGTTTATAACATGGAGCAAGTTTTTCAACTGATGATAACTGGTATACATGTACATTTATTTTCGACCCGAGGTTGGCAGGGTTATCATGAATGTATAAGCTTGTTGGTCCTTTCTTGGAATGGTGGGAATATTTTATCCATATTATCATACATGTATTTACATCAGTTATCAATAGTTGAAAAACCTGCTCCGTATTATAAACATAGGGGAAAGATAAAGAAAACAACCTGAAGATCATGGTGGCCCACATTCTGTGCACCAGTGTCTGTCGCGACAAAGGACAAGACAGCGTTGTCCAGAATTAACTTGAACTATAGTGGGAATTGGTCATTCAATGATCCTAAATGCACAGTCAACTTGATCTACAAGTGTCAAACAATAATTCCGGACCAATATTTTGCTCGTAACAATTGAAGATATTAAAATACTTTCAATATTTTTCACTTTCCCTTATTTCTGTTGACTGTATATTGGGCTAAATCACTTACCACTTGCAGATCAATTTGACACTCCGGTTGGGTGTTATACTTAAGCTGGGTTAATTCAGATTGACAGTCTACCTGCCTAAAATAATTTAGGCCCCTAAATATAAAATTATGGTTTAGTAATATTTCTTCTTTTAGTCTCTTCCTCTAGTGTCTGGGACAAGTGGGTGAAGTTATAAAAATTCGAACTTAGCCAAGCAATAACTCTTAAAAGTTATGGTACCCATTTGACCACAAAATGTCAAAAAGTTGACCAGAAAGAAGAAAAGAGAACCTTCTAAATTCAAATATGTAGAGGTTATAATTTTATAGTTGCTACCCTGACTCACATTCACAATATACATGTACATGTAACAGCTGAAAAGAAACTTGAATTCAAAGATAAAAGTACAGTTTGATTGATCGCCAATATAAACAATCCTGAATGATTTCATATAAACTTGAAAAAATTGTGTTTAGATGTACTTTTAATAGACTATTGGGATCATGTTTTGTGCAAGTTATATTCTCTTACTAAAATGTACATTTTCTGTTGCAGACTGATGAAAACTTCTGAACAGACTGTAAGTGATGGTTCATACTCTATGAAAGAATCACGAGACAATGTGTACAATAGCCTGGGAACAACAATATGTCTAGACTCGAGACTTTTCAGCTGCACAAAGACTCTGACAATAGCTTCCTACATGAAGTATCTACCGTAGTGTTTTGTGCCCTGCATGTGATGTTATCATACGATTGACATATCAACCAGTCACCATATTAGAAGACGGTGACGATGTACCGATCCACCCCAGCTGCTGGACATGTGCCCCATTTCTTTTCCATCCTTACAATTTCGTCCGTCATTCACAGTACAGTGACCCATGACAGCAAAGTTTATGAATGATATCTCAAAATGATGAGGTCATGCACCATCACCTGAACAGGTTGAATTGTGAGACATGGACATGCACTGGAGGGTGATTGAATATTGATAGGGGATTATTAATGGATTACCATAAACGGAAGTTAACTGACATGACATTACTTCCTGTACATCTACTTGTTTATGTCATAACGTTTCACTAAATGAGAACTTGACATGCTTGACCAGGTAGAATGATGTATGCAAGCTGATTTTGTCCAGGCAATATACCATATGAAATTCATGGCTGTTGGGGTGTAAGCCCTTTATACCAAACGAGCAGCGATATGGCATTCAAGTCTTAAAATTGAAAGGATATGTGACATTTACATAAGAAAAACTCCTTTGTTGTGATTGTCATGGTAAATAAAGTCATTTTTTCCCCCATTCAAATATCTGTAAAATTATATTATTTTCTTGATATTTTCAAGACATTTGAAATCTCAGCTTTGAAATAATTGCAATGGCCATTGCATTAAATTGGAGATCTGATATATCAACATGTGCTCGATGGCCTATTTTGGTCTTGAGGCATTCCTAGGGAAGATTTTCTCTTGTAACAGTAGGACACCTGAAACCAAAACCATACCCGGTTCTTTCTAATAATTAAAATTCCTATATATAATTGTGTGGCAATATATAATTTTGGTTTGAGAGGTCACATTTCTGATACAAGAGAAAATCATGGCCTCAGAAATGAACAAAACAGGGCAGCAAGCATGTTTTGCCATTGGACCCCGATCGAAGAATATAGAATTGCAACCTCCAACAGGGTTATCTCCCCTTATGCCATGTCAATTAACCCTGCCTTTAGTCACTTACTGAGGGCGAAAAATAAAATGCCCCTGCCATTCCCCACACACTGGGTCTTCACAAAGCCATGTAGCCTTTGACAGAGATTGAAAGTTTGAGATTATCCGAATGGCTCTGTATCGCAACAACTTGAAATAACCAAAATTAAACAACTAGCGAATTTGGGGGAATCGGTAAACAGAAGAAAACAATCAGTGAATAGTTAAATAACTTTTCACCTCTTCAAAACAAGAACAACATTACATCAAAGCTAATGATCGTTTGTTTGAAAAAAAACGGCAATGTTTGTTTTTCGGAATCAAATTGTCAAGCACATTCTCATCTGAAAAATTAAATATCTTAGTATGTTGATAAAGATGTTTGGCTGGTAAGATTCAGGTTTTGTGAAATGATGTTTTGGTACAGGGCTATATGTAAAGGCAGGGTCCATCGACATAGCATAAGGGGTCGAGACAACCCTATTTAGAGCTTGATAGAAAAGCTGTCTGTCCATGTGTGTGTGTCACAAATTTGTGTTATCACAGTAACCTCAAAATCATCAAGCCAATCCACTCCATATTCAATCAATTGCATTGTCGTTTCATGCCCACAGTAATGGAAGAGAAGATGTCACTGTGGAACTAGCGTAACATTATCTTGCGACGTCATGACTCGCTATAGTTTATCGTTGGGTCAATTTTTTTATTCCCTGGACTTTTGGAAATCAGATGGCACAATAACTCAGGAAAGATAGTGCCACGGCACTGTAGCTCATCTGGCTGTAACTAGCGAAAGTAGCTGAAAGAAATTTTTACTAAAGAATTGCAATAGATGAGTTTCTAACTTGTGTTGTCCCCCCTGAACACTAAATGATCCATGCAGTAATTTTCTGAGTTTCATGTGAAATTCAAGATGCGGCCATATTGGATTTTCGAAATGGACCAAAAAAGGTATCTTGTACAACTGGATCACAAGGGGTATGGCAAGCCGTTTCAGTATTTAATCGGTTATTCCACATGTGTTGAAAAGTTTTGCACATATATACAAAAGAATTCCACATATGTTTAAAAAACAGCTTTTAGACATATGTGCAAAAGTTTTACACATATGTTGAAAAGTTTTCAACATATGTATAAAACTTTTACACATATGTGGAATAAATTCGCACTTTTAGACATATGTTGAAAAGTTTTAGACATATGTGTAAAACTTTTTAACATATGTGCAAAAGTTTTCAACATATGTGGAATAACCGATTAAATACTGAAACGGCTTGCCATAAAGGGGAACCTGTGTACCCAATTTGACAAAGATCCATGCAGTAATTTCCTGAGAATTCACGATAAAATGTCATGGGGAAATCCAAGATGGCCACCTGGTGGCCATATTGGACTTTCGAATCAAATCACAATAGGTATCTTGCACAGCTAGACCCCAAGGGGAACCTGTGTACCAAATTTGAGAAAGATCCATGCAGTACTTGCTGAGAAATCACGATAACAATGTTTCATGGGGAAATCCAAGATGGCTGCCTAATGGTCATATTGGATTTTCGAATCGTACCAGAAAAGGTATCTTGCACAACTAGACCCCAAGGGGAACCTGTGTACCAAATTTGAGAAAGATCCATAAAGTAGTTCCTGAGAAATCGCGATAACAAGGTTTCATGGGAAAATCCAAGATGGCCGCCTTGTGGCCATATTGGATTTTCGAATCGGACCAGAAAAGTTATCTTGCACAACTAGACCCCAAGGGGAACCTGTGTACCAAATTTGAGAAAGATCCATAAAGTAGTTCCTGAGAAATCGCGATAACAATTGTTTACGGACGGACGACGGACCACGGACGAAAAGCGATTTGAACAGCCCACCATCTGGTGATGGTGGGCTAAAAAACAACAACTGTTACTACATGTACAGGTTTCTGATTACGCTATCAAGCAGGGCTTTTAGATTATGTTGATTTGGGCACACCCTCTATTTGGCGCAGCAAATTTTTTTTCGGCTGGAAAATGCGCCCAAATTAGTGAGAATATTCAAGACCCCAAATTCTTGCAAAATAGGAGGCTTTTAGTCAAATATGAAACTTAATTGATGAGGAATCTCCATGAACATTGATTCTCAATGCAGGAAAAATATCCAGCACTAGTATTTGTGCTTTACTGAGAAAGTGTCATCCTAAAAATAATTGGATATAAATGTTAACTACTTTCTGAATGGCATTAGTATATATATATTATCGGCTTTAGGAGCTGTGCCATTACATAGAGGGGTAGTAAATGTACGTAGTCTAGACTCCGATCTCCGAACTTCCTGAGGTGGCCGAGTGGTCTAGGCTACTTGCATTTACTGCTGGCGATTCGGTGCCAAACTCTGAGGACGCGGGTTTGAGTCTCGCACGGGACCGACCCATCCAGCACTAGTATTTGTGCTTTACTGAGAAAGTGTCATCCTAAAAATAATTGAAAACAGGAAAAATATATTTAATTTTTTTTTTTTTTTTTTTTGCCTCTCTAATTGGGCACAACATTAACGTTGTATCTTGGGAATAGTCTGAAGCTCTGAGAAGTCGGAAACTATCAAAAATAAAACAACAATTTGTTCGATGAAGGCTGAAGTTACAACCATAAATCACACAACACATGATCGTTAGACTTTCATCGTGAGAACCGCAATAAAATACCCTATTTTATGGTTGTAGAACACAACTGAAGTATTTTAGCGAAAATATGAACACTTATTCACAACCACACTGACAACTACATGCCATCATCAGTCAGTCTGTCTGAGGAATCAAAAGGTCAGAAATTCAATTCAATTAATTGATCATATGCACAGTGTGCACCCCAATTTTAATTAAGGCCTCTGTTCTGGCATCCATCCTTGCAATGCAACCTCACCTTGACAAGCATTTCTTTCGATTTAAAGCAGTAATAATAGAACATATTTTAAAAAAAATTCTCGCCCATGTCAAAGTTGTATAATAATATGACAAGAGACTGCTATAGTTAAAACATTGGAAAACAGTCAAACACCAAAGATATGACGGATAATTTTCAAAATTTAACTTCTTCAATTCTCCATAGACATTACAAATATAACTCTTGATAGTAAAAACACCTAAACTGTTCAAATAGAATTGCCCAGCCTTTCTGCTCATGGTGCTTGTGATGAAGAAAGTCTCAATGTTGAGTCGCAGACAGGATCGCAAGGTTTTGCAGGTTAAAGCATACACCGAAGTTCATATGCAAATTCCAAAGTTCAAGGAAACAGCTGGAAAACACTGATGAGATGGGATGAGGTGATGTTGAATTTTCACCTAAAATACGCTTAGAACTTTGGAATTAAATGACCTATTTAAAGAAGATTGGTTAATGATTATCCCAGCATTGATTTGAAAGAAATGTTGATGCACCTGGTTCAGAGTGATACATGTGCTGACGAGAAGAAATTTATTTCAACAATTCATCCATAGATACATTGGGTTAATAATAAACATGTAAACAGGGAAGCCATTGCCACTTCTTTATGCTTCCGAGGAGTAGCACGATGGAACAACTGGTCCTTTCCTCAGGAATTTGTGTCAATGGTTTTCTGGCACATATTGCATCACGAAGTGTGTTCTGTCCTCTGCGAACACAAATGGCCTATCACATGGTCATTATTGTCTTTCAGCTTAAGCCAGTCCGGGCTAAACTTAGTCTCTCGAGGCATCCTTGTTTATTCCTTGATCTCTTGGTAGGTATAAAAAGCAATACATGTGAATATGGTCAGGGACTAATCCAGGCATTTTTGGGGAACACCGGTTGACTAATGCGAAACCGGAAACACGCAAAACCAGAAGAAAACATTCTGCGCAAAACCAATGCACAGTGGGCTTAAAGCATGCTAAAATGGCGGCCCGCATGAATTTCGTCAAGAAGCGCGATGCGAGTGTAAAAATTTAGTCTCTTAACCTGCTGTACACGGGAAATAATCAATTATTACTGCGATAAATAATAAAAGTCCATTAGATTGATTTTAAGTACTTTTGGTTTAGATTTTAGCCGATATTCAAATTGGTTTGTCAGTATTTGGGCGTGTGAGGTTGAGCGCAGATACCGGTATCAAAACCCGTCTGGATTACTCCCTGATGGTTCGAGTAGAATTCCCTTATTTGCATTACCCTTACAGACTTCAGGTGTACACCAAAACTTAGGTGTAGATTAGATGTAATTTAGGTGTAGTTGAGGTGTATGAGGTACACCTAAACTAATTTACATATTTGGATGCGGCTTAACTACACCTAATCTACAGCTAAACTACATCTAATTCAGGCCTGCAAGTGGCTCACAGTGAAAATATAGGGGGAAATTTGCAAAAATATAGGAGAAATATAGGAATTTTCAGGGTTCATACACTTACACTAAAACAAAATTCCAGGAGTTTTCCAGGTCAATAATTTCAAATTTCCAGGTATAATTTTATTGCAATTCCAGGAGTTTCCAGGACTTTTTCACGGGTTATTCAAGCATGGTTTTGAAACTACTACGTAAGATCATGTTCCTTTATAAAACACTTTCGTTAAAGAAATCTCGAATGGTGAATCCAGTTGCTGATTTTCTCTGTTCAAGTAACTGTTTGTGTTTAACACCCTTGGCGTGACTACGAATGGCAGGCTCCCCCATATATAATTTGGAAATATCAAACGTTTTTTGACAAACTTTACACCTCGCGTTGGACTTATCTGCACCCCGTTCCAACCAGGCGGTGTAATTTGGTTGACTGAGCCAGCGCTCGTTGAAGACACATTTTCCAGGGGGCATAGTCAAGGTTCAAAAGTTCACCGAAGCGTGTCAACATTGACGGTAAACAAATTCTGAGCGGGAATTCTAGCAAAGTGATTGAAGACCACTTTACGGCGAGTACAACTCTTAACCATTGATGTCGCAAACGAACTCAGTGAGTAGTCTCCCTTTATTCAGTTTCCCTTTACGGCAAGTCGCGCACCTGTCACGACAATGAATGTTCGACGACCGGTCACCCAACATGAACAATGATAGTTTCGATTGATTTGATTACAGTTTACGGAGTTTCAACGTATATCATAACATTTGACCAGGCAAAAACGTTCGATTCGTGTGATTTGATTAAAATTAAGGAGTTTCCAGGACTATCACTTTATTTTTTAGGACATTCCAGGACTTTCCAACACTAGAATTAAATTCCAGGAGTTTTAAGGAGTTTCCAGGAGCCGTGCGAACCCTGAATTTTCTCTATAAACACAGGAAGGAAGCAATCAGAGATTGCTCAATTGTATGCCCCCCCACTTCCACTTTAATCCGACACTGCCCCGCCATTGTTCTGTTCTTTATTGGTTGGTGGAGGCCTAATTTGGATAATTATAAAAATTCTGTTTCAGTCACTTTTTTGCCATGCCTCACATAATACATATTCCAAGTATCAAGCAACAAGTGATAATACGATGCTTCGATGCAAGATGGTCGCCAGGGCTTTCGCCAAATCCGAAAATGTGACCTGGTTATGAGACCTACATTCCTTGGGAGTCTTTTGTGGTGAAATTATGAAGCGATCAGTGAACTTTGAATTTTGCATCCAATTCACTGTTTTTAGAGCAATTTCATACTTCAGGACCTATGTTGTCTGCTTTGGAATCTAGAATAACATATAATATAGCCATTTTCCTGGTTCAAATCGGTTATGGACTGAGATCCAGCTTGGACAAATAAATATATCCCATTCACTTAGGTTTAAACAAAGGGCCATAACTCTTGAAAATATAACCGAAAACAGAGAAACTTCACGCTGCACACCTGACCACATATCATGCAAATTTCATACTTGTTCATACAATATTAACCGAGATCCAGCCCTACAAATTCCAATTCACAAAGATTTGAAGAAAAAAGGGCCATAACTCTTGAAAATATAGGCGAAATGTGGAGAAACTTCACGCTGCACAACTACAGGGCACTGATCACATATCCTGCAAATTTCATAATTGTTCATACAATATTCACCGAGATCCAGCCCGGACAAGTTCCAATTCACAAAGATTTGAAGAAAAAGGGCCATAACTCTTGAAAATATATGCGAAACGCGGAGAAAATTCACGCTGCACAACTACAGGGCACTGACCACACATCCTGCAAATTTCATAATTGTCCATACAATATTAACCGGGATCCAGCCTTGACAAGTCCCAATTCACGGAGAATTCAGGAACAAAGGGCCATAACTCTTGAAAATATAAGCGAAACGTGGAGAAACTTTACGCTGCACAACTGTGGGTCACTGACCACATATCATGCAAATTTCATACTTGTCCATACAATATTAACCAAGATCCAACCCGGACAAGTCCCATTCACAGAGATTTCAGAAAAAGGGCCATAACTCTTGAAAATTATACCGAAACACAGAAAAAACTCTACGCTGCACAACTACGAGCCACTGGCCACATTCCATGCAAGTTTCAATCCTGTCCATCAAATATTAACCGAGATATTGCCCGGACAAGAAATTCGGACGGACGGACAAAGCGATCGCTATATGCCCCCCCTCTAGTTAGAGGGGGGGCATAAATATAGGAAAACAGGAGTGTAGGACATTTCACTACTACATTGTATGTTCCAAACTTTGTAGTTTTCAGATATCAATCAAATTAGTTCCACTGAGAATGTGGTCATATTGGTGGTGATTGAGCTAGGATACCTGTTCTGCTGCTTGGTTCAACAAAGAGAGATTGAAATGTGTTGCCGAGCACAGCGAGACCGGCAAAAAAAAAATTCAGAAATGTATTTCCTCATGACAAATCGATTCTTTTCAAAGCATTGGTCATGTTGGTGAAAGTTTTCACGAGAAAAACTCAAAATATAGGAAATTTAGGAGGTTTTGAGTAAAATATAGGAAAATCTAGGAATGACTCAAAAATATAGGAGGCACTTGCAGGCCTGCTAATTTACTCGGTGTAGTTTTGGTGTACACCTACAGTCAGATTCTGTGTACTCCTAAACTACCCCATTTCTTCTAATTTTTCGAACAGCATTTGTAAACTTAGAAACAGAAAAAATCCATAATTATGTCAACTGAGGCCAAATTATGTGGCATGGATATATTATTTATCCCAAGAACTGAAAAGAGAGCTACATAACTATGTTGATCAAAAAAGTAGGACAAATGTTCAAAAAGTAAGAATAGTAGGACAATTTCTCAAAAAGTAGGAACAAGTAGGACAACTGAGAGGCCTGATTATATAACAACTGTCAATGGATTCATCCACTATAAATAATTCAGTCTAATTGTGTTGGCACTATATCAGCAATATCTATAAATGTTGGTGCCCTGTTTTTACCATTCTCATGTCAACCGACTGTGGCCTTCTGTCCTACACATCATAGCGCCCCACAATGTACATGTAGCACACAGGTTTTCTGTGCGTGGCTCTCCATCAATACGCATGCTCTATGATCAATACTTTCTGGAGCGATCATGAGCTGCCCAATATCATACCTAGTATGACACTGTAATTTGTCTTTTTTTTTAATTTAAGCATCTTACACCACTCCTTCGGAATGTGCTATAAATATATTCTCTAAAGAAGATATACATGCTGTATATATGAAGACTGATTAGAAATGAATGCCTGTGTGTCACTGTGCCACATTTTTTACCCAATCAGAGACAGTAGGTTATACTCTTGGACAGTGGTGATATGAGTTTTCACTTCTTCAACACAAATCCGAAAGTTCATTTTTATGCTGGTCCTTCTTCTGTCCTTGAGGTTGGTCATCTACTTCCCATGGAAAGATAATAGAATCACATATTGGGACCATAATTGTACCAGCAGTCAAGTTTGATTAATCAGGTTGATGTTTCTATTAGTCTGCTTCAGGACTGTCAAATGACCCATTGACTTTGATCCCGGCTTCCATCATGTAGATTATTCTCTGCCCAAATCTGCCTAATGTCTGTAATGATAAAAAAATATACAATATAAGGCCTGGTCAGGAGAATGTGTGATGCTTTTGCAAAACCCAGAAACAATAGAACTAAAAAATGAAATGGGTTTTTGGAGAAAGAATAATTTAGCTGTGGTTTGTATTGGGTTCAATGTTCAAGAACAATAAAATATAACTTGTTTTACTGAAAAAAAAATCTTACTAGGGAACATGGTATGGGGTTTTTGTCCACTAGGGCTTTTGTCCATGGTTTTCTAGTGTTATGGATTCACCTAATATGTATGAAGATGATGTGATACAAATGGTATGTTATATCAGCATGACAGGAATGAGTGGAAATAATATACTTGGGAAAGATTTTACATCATGAATCCCAAAATACGCCTGCCCTAGGCCTGATACCTGCTCATTGAATTTTTGATATGGAATTGGAGTTTGAAGATGAGAAAACACTATGTACAGCAACATACTGGCCAGTGATTTTTATACAAACTTCATGCTTATCAAAAATTGGAAAGCATAAAACACTATCTTGCAATTGCGACTACCGAAAAATAACAAATAATTTGCAATACGGATCGGCTACATTTTTGTTTGAGGCACCCAAAGATAGTACATGTAGTTTCTAAGGCCTAAAACAAAAATTGTATGGTAACCGCAGGGCCATAGCCAGGATTTACTGAGGGATGGTTCGCCTTCACTCCAAAAGGGCACATCAGGGGGTTTGCTGTATGGGAAAAGGGGCAAATAGGGGGTTCGTTTCAGTGTTTGAAAAGGGCATTTATATCAGAAAAGGGCATTTATATCAGAAAAATATATAATATTTCCGAAAGGGGCTACGGGCCTAAACCGACCTACTTGGAAAAAATGTGCCTTTTTGTCAAGTTGTCTATCGACATGATTGACGTCATACTGAACATCAGTTTTGTTCATTTTCATTTCTGCTTTACTTGGTTTGTATAATTCGGCAGACATCTTCAGGGTCGTAGCCAGGATTTACTGAGGGGTGGTTCGCCTTCACTCCAAAAGGGCACATCAGGGGGTTCGCTGTATGGGAAAAAGGGCAAATAGGGGGTTCGCTTCAGTTTGAAAAGGGCATTTATATGAGAAAAATATATAATATTTCCGAAAGGTGGGTTTTCCCGAACCCAAAATAACCCCCCTGGCTACGGGCCTGATCTTCAGTTAATACTAGGTAAAAAAAATGTGGCAATAAAAAATATATATATATATATGGATTTTTTCCTGAGCCATTACAGGAAATGCAACATTTATTTGTTTAAGCCTAAGCCATGGCCATTGCAACGGCTCATAAGTACAAAGTTAACTTTTGAATGGGATTTTAATACACAGTATTGATTTCTGCCGAAGAAAAATCAGTAAAATTAGCATTAAAATTAATCCATGGATTATTTCTGGCGGTTCAAATATCATCCATGTGGATTATTCTATTTAGAACACTGTACGGTAAAGTATGTTGATGCCCGAGTATACTTTAAATAAGTTATGAAAATTAATAAATATAATAAAATAATAATAAAATTCACATCAAGTTTTTTCCCCTAAGTTCTCCTCTTTTTCCTAATTTCTCATCTCACCCATGAACGAGGGGTCAAGAGACAACCAACCGTCATCTTTTGAGTTTGATTCGAATAAATAGTCATTCACATTGGCCGAGCCCCACAAAACCGGACAAACTCAGGAATAAAACCGTTCAACACGGTTGATTCAAAGGTTTCCCCAAAAATGAACCACTCAAAAGTCTACCGTACCTTTCCATTTCCAAAGACGTGCCATTTCTCCCGATTTTATCAGTTGAACCTGTGGCCCCTAGGTCGCCGATACTCGACCTGGGTCTACAGTTCTTCACTGGGGAAGTTCTCCATTTTCCTTTCTGTTGACAATGGGGTTGTAACCAGCTACATGTAAGTTTTCATGTCTGCGTTCGTCCCGTCAAGAAAAGAGTCACGAAACGAACAACGACAATTCGCTAGGTTGAAAACTGTGTTCTTGACTGAAAACTGCGTTCTTGGCGCGCGATCTTATTTCCTGTGATCCAAGTTTCGACGATAAAACGAAAACGAGCTCGAAAACCGCACGAAAGTTGCAATCTTTATAGTTTTCCCGCCATGTGCGCTCGCTTCGAAAAGTTCCGTCGAACACAAAAATATATGACGTCACTCACCGCATGGCAACGAAGTGCGCGCGTGGCCCTCTTCATCGGAGAAACCTTGGCACTGCCAAGGTTTTATTTTTGAATGTTTAGGCGCCTCAAAATATAACAAAACGGACGCTTTGAGCCAAATCAAATTGTACATAAGCATTTTCGCTTATTCTGTACAAACTGAGGGCATTTTTGTGGCTTTTGAAAATTTTGAGATTTTTGCGTGTCTGTCCATCTTTAAGACGTGAGATGGAACATCTTAAGACATTGTGTGTATGTATTGGTATGGAATGGGCATCTCAAGACGTGGATGGGGTCATCTTGAGAGGGGGGAGTGTTCATATCAAGATGGGGACGAGGATGTTGCTGGAGGATTGGGGTAAAGATGAGATGATCAAGACAGGATGAACATCTTGAGACGATAGTGTAAGACGTGTAAAGATCTTGAGGGACCCGGATGTAAAGAAGATGTGTCGATCAAGGTAGGTAAATGGTTTATTATATTAGTGTATGGGGAGAGGTGTGGAGGGAGGGGGAGTGACAGCTGTGTTTTCTATTGTCCCTCGGATCTATATGACGTCCTGGGGTAGGAGACCGGATAGTGTAAAAATCAATCGGATAACCGCTGTGCGCTGTGTATATCGGACGTCCCTCGGTGTGAGGACAGATAGCGTATATCGATCGGATAACCGCGCTGTGCGCTTTGTATAAATCAGACATCCCAGGGTCCTTGGACGGATGGCGTAGTATTGACCAGGTCCATGTAAGAGGATAGAGAAATGGAAGTAAATGTATTTTAAGTCCTGAAAATGGTCGGTCTACAATGCTTTTTTCATATGGAGACACATTCTCAATTGATACATGTTCAGAATTAAAGGTTAATTAAAGGTTAATAGATTGTTAATATGTGTGTTGCCTATACTCAATGGGCATCGGATGTGTGTAGCTGGACCTGATGAGAACATGGTCAGAATATGATATCAAAATGTAGAATATCTTTCCTATTCTTTGCATATTGTGTGATAATATTATAGATCGTATTGATGACTAACTACTGAATGTCTGGCCTAAGACTTCCGGTTTCACTCGATTGTATTTGTATTGGTGATTTTAGTCCTGTCAGTAGAGCAATGACATGTTTCAAGATTATATTCCTAGAGTAAATGCAGAGTGTTAGTGCATACAAATATATTATAGATTACTGTACCTTAATATTCCTTGTCATATCTGGAGTATAGTATCCAGAATGTAGTTTTCCATTTTGCGAACTTCGCGAACTCGCCATTTCACCATTATCCGATGCAGATGACATGTGACTCTCAATATGTTAAACATAAGACAGTTTTTGGAATTTCATTATCCACAGACAACAGCTGTGTCAGATATTGTACTATACCAGGCCTTCTATTCTTCCACCCCCGGGGAGGAGGTGGAGGTGAATTATCATGGTGGAGATATATTGTAATATACTCCCAGGCTTAGGAAATGTTTTCCCGCTGAATACTAAAGTTTGTTATATTGCAGGCACCACATGGCTCCTCTCCTAATCAACAAACACAATAAATCAACTGACTTTGTTCTTCTAGACTGACTAAACAATTAGATCAAAATATTGGTTGGGCCATTGGCTCAAAGATAAGCAAGTTATTTTACACCTTTAAGTTTGCCAAGCCATATATTATGCTCTAAGTTCTTTGGCGTTAATTCTGAATTTTCCCAACGAGATAATCCATTTTCTAGACTGGAAGTTTAACATTAGTGTTAATTTTCGAGTGGTGACCATGATAATATTCCTTAAAATACTGTATTCTTAGAGCAGAATACAGCGGACAACGTAGTTAAAAATGAAATTCATCCTCTACCATATCAGTGCTGTAGTTTCTAATTCAAGCGTGTTTCGAATGCGAGCCACAGGTTAAAATATCGGACTAAAATGCATAGCAGGCTGATATTACTTCTACCGTGAAACTTTAATATGGGATGAAGTTATTACCTGAATTCAATGAGGTATATGCAGAGTTACCTGTCTTCGGCTCAATTAAGAGCTTATATCCATTTTTGAAGCTAAATCCAAATGTTTTATGGAGATTTTTTAGCGTCCCCCTTTTACAACATGGCAGTGTGACTAACGTCACAGGACCTACGAAGTACAGTAGGCATTAGGACTCGAACGCGAACTGAACTCTTGAAAATCCCCACCCCCAGTTGAAATCCTGCCTATATTAAGATGGGCACCGCCCAAGTCAGAATCGCCAGTGATTTTCATCAAAAATCACCACAAATTTTCATCAAAAGTAGGTCAGCTCAGAACTTGTTGGTAACAGTCTCCTAATGCGCCTTCATTCCAAAATAAATAACGATCGCCAATTTAATTTTACAATTTTTTAATTAAAGGAAACAGATTGAATAATATAGGTTCAGTAGATTTCAAGCTTTACGTGTGAAAATACATTTACATCTCTTTAACGGTTTTCAGTGCCCTTGTACAGGATCAAAACAACTTTTTGAATCACATTATTTTCCCAACAATACAACAAATTTTTATATATAGTACTATAGTAGAAAGGTAGCATTTATGTAGTTTACGGTAATTCAACTCAAGACCAACACCTTCTATGCACAAGATAATAATGATTCTATGTCATTCTCCTGGGCATAACCGGTACAAAGACGAATAAATAGCGTCTCTACATCACGTTGTTATCTAGATATATGAGACAACACATTTTGGGCATCGGCAATCTGATGAATGTACTATTCCGGTTTTCTTGTTTCACATTATATTCTATGGCGGTTGATCGGTGATTTTCTTCATTGATAAACGTTAAACCACCTCAGCTTCGTTGTGTGAATCGGAATTGCTGTGACATACCAATACACTCCGTGGCAGTGATTCTGTATCCCCTAATCAAGGAATCAAAATGGATCAAGATTTGAAATGACAAGAGAAATTTAGACATATTTTGTTTACACATGTAATTTTTTGTTCAAATTATATCCAAGTGTGATATATAGTCAATATTCAAGAGGTACAAAAAAACCCCAAAGTATGTCCTCATATTTTCACATCCATGCCAAGAAATACTGCATTGAAAAGGGTCCATTTAGCCTACCCTGTTTTATCGCTCTAATCAGCAAATGGCGGGGTCATATTTCTGCTGTCAAAATTGTATTTCCCTCCAAAGTCTTAACCCTTGAATCCAAGTCACACACTCTCTGTTTAATAGGGCCATGTGGCATACAGTGGAAAGGGGATCAATGACAGGGTATTTTTAGCAGCAGTGGGTAATTTGACCTGAAGTGTTTGGATGTGAAATAGGATACACGTTAAAGGCTACAGTTTACATACACAATGTATATCTATAACAATATACTGAAGTGTTAATTATAAATCTAATTTTAATCAGAATTATTTCAGATCAGAACTTGCTGGTAGCAATGCCCTAATGCACGTTTATGCCAAAAATCAAGGTTCTAATGTCAACGGTTCTCCTTATTTTGCCGACGAAAGGATTTGGATGGACTGACTGACTGACTGACTCATTACCGGACAATTTGCGATCTGTAGCCTACTTCGTAGGAATATAAAAACTATGGTCATTTATGATGAGGCACTGAGCAAAGGGATAGAGTGCTGTCGTGAGATTATTAAATACTGTATGTTAACATAAAAAACTACATAAAATGTAGAAGTGCTATGACAATTTTAGATTAGACACTCTTCTGCTAAACATGTATCCCCATTTATGAAGATTTATAATTTCAACTATAAGAGGTTCAATCTGGATAAAGGCATTCCTGATGTGGTATGTTGATCAGTACAGTACTTGCAATCCTCATGGCACATGTTGCTGCCACAGCCTGGCGTTTGATGTTAGAACAATGGACAATTCTTGTAACTATTTGACAGATAAAATATTTATTATGTGATCTGCACCTTATAATAAGTCTAACAAGAGTGGCATCTGTAACTGTTTTATCATTTGTACTGTTTTATCGGAAGCTATATGCGACGAGACAAAGACCTATCTATCAGTAAAATAGATTCGCCATTCCTGTATACTTCCATTTTCAGAACAAGGTTTGTGTACCGCTTCACAAATTAGCACACCATTTCACTTTAACCGAACATTACATTTATGGAACTAGGTAAATGAAAGTTAGCCAATAGAGATATGTATATGAGATATGTATATCATGAGGAAATATGATCCAGAAATTAGACTTGCACATACCAGCAACAATAAAACGATTTAAATCTAAATACCCCGTTTGTTCGTGTAATGCATTTGATGGAGGAATGCGATCATATTTCACCTTTTTTTCAGTGGTATTCACGAAACTTAATTGTATCGATCGGTCGAGGTGATCACAGTTGTTGCTATTGAACAATACCCTGTATATTTATTATTAACTTTTGCATTCCTTGGTTGGAACAGTTATTCGGTATCATGAAAGGGTGATTTGTAAAATAGACCGAGGTCAGTATGTATAACTGCAATCATTATTGTTCATTTCAATAAATGAAGTCATGCCATTGTCAAAAACTATTTCATATATACACGTTTTGGTGGAACTTCAAATGAGGCAAATATATATATATTTTAGACTTATCTGCAAAGCTCGTTTATTTTTGCTTCCCAATATTCCATCTGCAGGATAACTGTACATATCGTCAAGATGTATCGTGGCAAACTATATGTACATCATTATCTTATGTGTAACTGAAACTTCACCTGAATACAAAATGCTGTTGTTTCTATCCCATTTGTAAAAGTCACTATACAACCACTGATTCGTTTTTATGCTTCACCATTCATACATGTACCTAGACTAGATTGCTTTGTCATGCTGGAAATATATTAAATATAATATTCCCAATGCTGCACTTGGTAGGTTGGAATCCAACTTCCCAACAGGCTCAATCTCCAGCAGTGTTACTCCCGCCAGTCTTGACCTCGCAACCATCTGGTGTTGTACCCATCCAACATAGTTCAGTGAAAACAAAATCGTAGAGTTGTGACTGCCCAATAAAGCAAGGAACCAAGAGAATGTAGAGAATAGTGCTCGGAAATGTATAATATTAAACTGCTAGTATTCATATTGGGTAATAAGAAATTCACTCGAATGTGATTTCGCTGAATTACAGAGTGTAACCATACTGCATGACTGTATTACTCTCTGCAACCAGTTTACAAATTATCCGACTGATATCTTATTGCGCAGATTAAACATGTCTGAATTGTATGGGTCCATTCATATGGCAACAACTTTTTTCTCAAATTCACGCAAAACGCTGACACTAGCTTTGATATGAGCCAATATACCAAGAAAATCACAAAACACAATTTTTGACTGGTATACTTGTGAACCCACTTAATGAAAGAACACTCAAAATCATGAATAACAACTGAATTACAGACACTTAAAAATCTATTCACATTCACATCTATGAAGTCGTTAAGATCAGAACGTTCGCGGTCCATTGTTGTAGCTCTGTTTGGAGCTGTTAAGTAAAACTTCCGCATATTACACGTAGCGACAGCAGACGCCATTTTAAAGTTTTCATATGAACGCTATATCCCAACACTTGTTTGTAACTGAATCCGAATGTACGTAAATTGTATGTTTGGTGCTGAATATTTTGGTTTCTTGTTATATGAACGAATTAAGCTAATGGTAGACAAGGAGTTCTTATTAGACTAGATCCTGTAATTTTTGTTTCATTCTGCCTAAGGTGGAGTCAAACACAGCTGATACCACCGAATTCTTTAAGATGTTGTGATAATATTTCAGGAAATTGTGCAGAACATCCAGTGTAGTATTCTGTGCTTAATTTTGTTTAGAAAATGTGTCTTAACTCCCTCTGTACCGGCATTTTTAACGGTTCCAAGCTGGTATCAACACTGTCATGAACATGAATGAAACGAAGATATACTTATCACCGCCTACGTAGTTTCAAAGACCATACTCCAAGCTTTCGAACAATAGATAATATGATGAAAATACTTGTCTAGAAATTCTTCATTTCTTCATGCCAATGACCGGCAATTATTGAACTTTATTTCTATCGGTACAATTGTACCGATACGGTACAGAGAGGGTTAATGCTTGTATGAAACACCTGGAATGTATAATAGATCATTTCGAGTTACGTTTATGAGTGTCCACATCAGCGAGGCATCACTAAAACATCATGAATTGAGTTATCGAATGTAGTTATTAGAACCTATATAATGCTCACTTGGAGATGCATGAATATATGTGCAAATGGTCTAGAGCAAGTAAATACTTCATACAAAGACGTTTCATTTAAGAGCATAAACTAATATTATCAACTTAAAGAGAGATATTAGAAATAAATAAACGAATGCCTAGATCACAGGCATTATCCATCCTATAGCCTGAATAAAAATCATAGTTGCCCTCCATTTCATAATGAGGGAAACAGGAGAATTGTGCACACACACACGTAATACAGTCATGCATTTTCTTGGAAATATCATATAGCATCATATAGAATGATATGTTACCCAACAGCCTATTAATGGATATTGGTAAACAATAATGTTTAACACACATTCATCGCGTTAAACTGAAGGTTACAATGTTTAAGAAATTAACTAAAACTCTAAGACTCTGTATTCCAGTTTATGGAAAGTGTTTCGTATTTGTGCAATCGGATAACAATTTGTGCATATATCACCCCTAATCGGTGGCTATTTGATGAACTGATCACATGATATGAACATTTGCACTAATCGACCAATCATCAGATGTCATTTACGTAAATCCCATTTAATCACGTGATATTACTATATATATATTAGACTACGGGTTTCCACAAATTTATCCGAATTTAATACTGTTGGGAATTCAGGAGCTATCTGACTGTCGCTATCATGGAAGAGGCTCACAGAGAAACTATCCGCACAAACTTTGTGATTCTCACCGATGAGATGCAACATGTGATTCGAATATGTGACTTGCTCCATCAAAAGAATGTATTAACATTGGAAATGTATGAAGATATTTTGGCAGAGAAGACAAGGACTGGACGTGCCCGTCATATGTTAACACTGCTGCCCAGACGAGGCCCCAGGGCATTTCATGCTTTCGTTGAATCTCTACTAGAGACAGGGAACAACACCCTAGCATGTCTGCTATGCCCTGAATTCAGGAAGGAAATTGCGACCCAGTTAAATGACCTGTTTAATATAGCATATGCTAAAGCCCTCGTACCATTGATGCACCAACTGACACATGCCAATTGCGAGTCCTGTACTTTGTATCAAACAGGTCTACACTCACAAACACATACATGTAACCGGACTATCAACGAATGCATCTCAGCATACTTTGATTTTGCATTGGACCTTGTTAATGAGGACAATGTCCTGATCGAATGGGAAGATATGGTTAAAGCATCGTCCCTGCAAACAGATGCATATGATCTTCTGTTATACAAATGTGCAGCATGGCGACGTGAACTGAAAACCGATTCTTGGAAACACAATTTACAACGTCTCACAAAAAGGTTCATAAAACTAGAGCAATGGTTTCGTGCACCCCAACACATGGGGTATTATTTGAGATGTTTCTCCTCAAGATGTGTACCACATGATCACTCGAAATGATAAAATCAAATGAAATCAAAACGATTGTCACCACCTCACATTTTGTCTCCGAAATAAACACAGGAAGGAAGCAATCAGAGATTGCTCAATTGTATGCCCCCCAATCCGCTTTAATCCGACACTGCCCCGCCATTGTTCTGTTGTTTATTGGTTGGTGGACGCCTAATTTGGATAATTATAAAAATTCTCTTTCAGTCACTTTTTTTGCCATGCCTCACACAATACATATTCCAAGTATCAACTAACAAGTGATAAAACGATGTTTCAATGCAAGATGGTCACCAGGGCTTTCGCCAAATCCAAAAATGTGACCTGGTTATGAGACCTACATTCCTTGGGAGTATATTGTGGTGAAATTATGAAGCAATCAGTGAACTTTGACTTTTGCACCCAATTCACTCTTTTGGGGGCAATTTCATACTTCAGGACCTATGTTGTCTGCTTTGGAATGTAGAATAACATATAATATAGCCATTTTCCTGGTCCAAATCGGTTATGGACTGAGATCCAGCCTGGACAAATAAATATATCCTATTCACTTAGGTTTGATAAACAAAGGGACATAACTCTTGAAAATATAACCAAAAGCAGAGAAACTTCACGCTGCATACCAATGGGTCACTGACCACATATCATGCAAATTTCATACTTGTCCATACAATATTTTCCGAGATCCAGCCCTACAAGTCTCAATTCACAAAGATTTGAAGAAAAAAGGGCCATAACTCTTCAAAATATACGCGAAATTTGGAGAAACTTCACGCTGCACAACTACAGGGCACTGACCACTGATCACGAGTTGCACACATAATATGAATTTGGAGACCTAGCTATAATCCTTCAAAAAATATAGCAAATACTAAAATTTGACCTTGATAAAATAGGTCACGGTCAGTCATCTTCAGTACACCTATCGACCTTTGCCAGATGTACACATAGTATTAAATTGGAAAGCCTAGATATATTTCATGTTAGACCATAATAAACAGCATATCACCTTGAAAAATAGGTCAAGGTCAGTTAACTATGAATTTGGAGACCCTAGCTTCAATCCTTCAAAAAATATAGCAAATACTGTAATTTGACCTTGGTAAAATAGGTCAAGGTCAGTCATCTTCGGTACGCCTCTGGACCTTCGCCAGATATATACATAGTATTAATTTGGAAAGCCTAGCTTCATTTCTTCATTTTATATTATAATAAACAGTATATGACCTTTAAAAAATAGGTCAAAGTCAGTCAACTGGGGTAGGCTTCTAGTCAATCACCAGTTGCATAAGTAATACGAATTTGGAGATCCTAGCTTCAATCCTTCAAAAAATATAGCAAATACTATAATTTGACCTTGATAAAATAGGTCAAGGTCAGTCCTTTTTAATAGGCTTCTGACCCTTCACCCGATACATTTGTGGTATGAATTTACAATGCCTGGCTATAATTCTTCTTGAGATATCGTGTTCACAAGAAAGATGGACAGACAGACAGACGGACAGACGACGCTGACGACGACAATACCCTTCGGGCAAAATTTGCCCGAGGGGTAATAAGCGAAACGTAGGTGAAACTTTACGCTGCACAACTGTGGGGCACTGACCACATATCATGCAAATTTCATACTTGTCCATACAATATTAACCAAGATCCAGCCCGGACAAGTCTCATTCACAGTGATTCAAGAAAAAGGGCCATAACTCTTGAAAATTATACCGAAACTCGGAAAAAACTCAACGCTGCACATCTACGAGGCACTGGCCACATTCCATGCAAGTTTCAATCTCGTCCATCAAATATTAACCGAGATATTGCGCAGACAAGAAATTCGGACGGACAGATGGACAGACGGACGGACAAAGCGATCACTATAAGGGGGGGCATAAATATTATAAAATCATTATTAAACGAGTTGTTGCGTCATTTGTACTTGCCTGCGAAGTCAAAGCGAACGATATATACAAGATTTTTATGTATTGGTCTATTTTCTCTTCAACATGAGAACATAAACCATGGGGCTAGTAAACTACATGTATACACTGATTTTTTATGGATTGTCTTATTTTATTGAACTGTCTATTATAATACACTCATGGTAAAGAACATGAGAAGCTTATTTCTCGAGAAAAACGTTAAAAGGATTCGTACCTGGATATTTTTTCAAACCTTCTCTTGAACATCAATGTATTGAATAAACGTATACATGTATATATATAGCGATCATGTAAAGAAATTTGATCATGAACAGTCACGCAGGAAATCTTCCGCTACAAGACAATAACCATTAACAGAACAATATTTGTGGGTAGTTAGTTACCAGTCAGCCGAACAAAGGGGGTATTTTCATGATTGCTCTGTACTATTGAAAATCGTCCTTGTTATCATATCTCTTGAAGATTTAAAGCCAGGGTTTCCAAGTTTTATACCACATATGATGCTGTCTATTATCCAGAATTGGCTGTAGCCGATCGATCTTGACCCAAGTTATACATTTAAAGTATTTCCAATGTTGTTAACCCAATATGTCTTGAAAGATTACCCCAGTCCTTGGTACAGTACGACCAACAATTAAGTGGCGCAAATTCGCGAACCCTTCGCGAACCCTTCGCGGTAGCTCACACGGACCTGTAACACTGCTTTCGCATATGCGTGCGCGAAAGCATGTACGCGAAAGATAAGTTGAGAAATGAAGTCTTCATCTTTCGTGATTGTATCTATCTTTCGCGAAAGAAGCCAGTAGTCAATAAAATGTCGTATAAAAGCTTGACATGTGAATACAGAGCCAATTGCGTTAATGTTTACACTCGTTTCGGTTCGGTTATTAAAATTTGACCGCAGAAGTTTTAAACCGGAACGAATTATGACCGGAATATATAAACGGAGTTTGACCGGAACGAAATAAACCAACACAAAATGAACGGACGGAGTGAGCGAAGAGTGGACTGCCCGCTGCTGCAGTTAAACTTTAATCGGCCGTACATGTTTGCCTGTAAATAAAGTTGGATGACTGACAGAATGGCTCACAAACCCGTGTAGTTAAATGTTTACAAAATGTACTGATTGTAATTTGTTTAGATGGATAAAGAAATATGAAGCAGGTCAATGAGGTCGTCTCTATTCCCGCGGCGAAAAGCCCCACGTGGTCCAAATGTGCGAACTTTGACCCTGCGGAGCTATGTCCCTGAAAACAGCCGCACCACGTACCGTACTTTTAAAGTGTGATCTCCTACTGTTCACTTCCATACTGTGATTACAGATGAATTGATTTTCAAAATACTATAACAACTACACAGCTTGTTGTCCCAAGATTCTGTTAGTCGGCGACTTTTGTTTGTTTGTGAGACGAATGTATAAATTTTTATTGTACTCAGAATTAAGAGCCCCCCCCCCCCCCGCAATACATAACAACGGAATAAAAGAACAACATTTCACATGGGGTACATGCTGATCTAATCCCCATTACGAAGTTAGAGTATATTACCAATATAATAATAGTAACACTTTAAATTAAGCCTAGAGCTCAAATTAACAAAAAATTAATCCCGTTTTGCGAGACATGAGAAAATATAAAATATCACATATCTTGAAATGAAATCTTTAGTACTTCCATTTATATCTCCCTCTGCTCTCTCATTGTTATTTAATTATTTATTTCAATATCTAGCGCTGCAAAAGATCTTAAATGAACGAAGAAATGTACCGTGAAATTTAAATAGAACATTGAGTTGATGGGCCGCGAAATCCGAATGGGAAGGGGACTACAATTTCAATCAATCAAAAATCGAAATGTAATCGGGTGGGTCTAACAAAAGGAAAAATAGTTGATAAAATACTTAATTAATATTATCCTGGATGGCATAAAAAAATATTCGTTCTCATCGAGGCGTACAAGGTACATTCCAAAGATGTTTTCCGTCCTCAATACAATTGTGTTGCGGAAACCTGTCGCTTATGTACAGAAGATATCTTGGAGAAACAACTTATTAGACCATTCTTCCTAAATATTTACATAATACTAAAAATTTGTCTGGACTAATGTGATAACAAACGAGAAGAATGCAAGATAATTTTACCGATAGCACAGAAGAATATATAAAATAAATATTCTGATAAAAAATATTATTAAACAATTTTGAATAACTTTTTCTTTTCTCATATTGCCCAATCTTATAAACAGTTCATAACAGATCCTATCGTGAAACGCAAATAGAACAAAGATCTAGCATGAATGGACGAAATTCTTGCATAAAGCATTCACTATTTGCATGAGAAAACCGGAATGTAAAGTTGAAGACCTGCTGTGACCTTCTCGCGCGGACCTTGGCGAGAGCACTCTTTTCGTGCAGACGTCGCGAAAGATTTCATTCCCTACCCCAATTTAGAGCATATAAAATTATGTTTTTAGATCTAATATAAAGTTGATTGTAATAGAAAGAAGAAACATATATCTCGGTAAAATTGAATAACAAAGGGCACTTGATTGAATAATAACAAAAGAATACAAAATATGACACGGCAGCCGTAACGCTAAGATTCAATTAGACCGCCACTTCATTCATTGAACAGATATGACACTTACCGGTATCGATTGCACAAGAGGCGGATTGACTTCAAAGACGGAATAATCCGTTATCCATGATTAACCAGTGCTGTCCGTATTCTGCTAGTCGACCAAGAGAATAGGGGTCCCAAAATGTAAGCAATGCTAACCCGCATTCGCCAAGGTATACGGGACAGATGCAGCACACTCGCAGATGGCGCCATCTTTAAAATCTAGTCGGTCAAACGTAAACCACTCTTGTCCACTCAAAAAAACGTACGCGAAAGATAAAATCGTTTGCGAAAGAAACATACTTTCGCAAAATACGTTCGCGAAAGAAACTTCCATTTGCGAAAAAAAAATTGCTTTCGCTAGATAGCATTGTCGATGTTTCGCGCACGCTTTCGCGTTACTTTCGCACATCTTTCGCTCTTTCGCGAATGGTTCGCGAAAGAAGGGGAACTTAATTGCTGGCTGCAGTGTACATGTATGTTGCATTTGATTTCTAAATGTAGGTCATCGCCTCTAGCCTGATGCCCCAGAAGTCTAATATGGCTGAGCATGACATCTTTTTCAGGGTTAAATTATGCTCAAATTAGATATTGTGAGCACAATATACATGGATGATTATAGTCAACCCCCAAAAATTTACTCCATGTGTACTGGTTGCGAGGTGCCATTAGTTCTTCTGTGATGACAGACCTTGACCTATTTCTCAAGGTCAAACAATATGTAGATGTTATCAACACATCTCTTGAATGATTAGCGTTATTATTCCAAAACCCCAGATACATATATCATTGACCAGAATCTTACGGAGTGTGACTGACTTGCCTTTTTTAATGGTATCTTAATGTAGAGCAATATATTAACAGTGATTTAGAGCCAACTTTCCTAGATTGACATCAAAGATACAAGTATGCTTATTGAGCACAAACCCATTGTAGCTGACTGACCTTGACCTTTTTTTCTAAGATCAAAGTAAATTTGTCTGCCCCATTATGGATGTTATCACCAAATGATTTGAATCCTAGCCAAGCTGTCTGTACAAACATATGCATGATACACATATACCAATACATGAACTATAACAGAACTTCCCTGATTTTAACCACACATGCACTTAAATCCCAATAGTCGAGGTGGTATCCTATTGAGCTACTTTAATAAGGCCTTTCTGTCGAGGGACTTTCAAACACCATGACTATTGGGTAAAGCTAAGACTGAGAATTAGGTTTGAATTGCAGGGTCATGTGTAAGATATATTTGCAATACGACAACACTTTTAGATAAACATATGGAATAGAGTGAATGGGTGTGAGAATAGGGTTTAACGTTGCATTCAACATCTTTTCAGCTAATATATCAGGATGGGTAAGAGAGGGGCAGGGGTACCTTCTTGTAACAGAGCAGATCGAATGCTGCCACTTTATAGTGCTGTCCCACTGGAATATAATGCCGTAGGCAGACAGGACACCCCACTCAGTCACATTATACTGACACCGAGTGAACCAGTACTTGTTCTATCCTCTTAATGCTGAGTGTAAGCGAGGAAGCAACAAGTTCCATTTTTCAAGTCTTTGGTGTGACCCGGCCTGGGATTGAACCCACTACCTACCGCTTGCGAGCCCGACACTCTAACCATTAGGCCACCGCAGTGCGGTCATATGGAATAGACAAACCAGTAAGGAAATGTGTGTATGTCACTATTTCAATCACTGACAATACAGGGTAGTAACAGCTTGGTTGAACCAATATGAACAGATATATGTTTACACATAGGTCGTTGGTCATATTGTCATATAGTCTCCCGTTTTAGAATATGCCAATATCATTTTAGTGTTTATACCTAACTTCAGTACATTGTTGTAACTGAAACAGACATTAATAAAAAGATGCAGAATTTAGACAATTAAAGTTGACGAGTTTTCTATTTTGGTTCGAAACAATGGAGCTGACCGAGAGTAGCGGAGGCAAGTTATTGAAAATATGGTTTTCTGCTAATAACTGCCAAGTTTTAACATGTGTTTAACTTGCATAATTATCAGTCAAACGGAGTCTGAGGGCAGTCAACTATTTTCGTTAGTCCCGATTAAATAAATAAAAAAGACCATGGTGGAGCTTAAAAACAGTCTGGGTTCAGACAAGTTCTGAAATATTCGTGTGAAATATAACATCTGTTAATGGGGATATAGAAAGGGGGAAGATTACTCCAGAAGAAATAATCACTATATGATCCCGAAAGCAATGAATTGGGAACCATTTTCACTTCTAAACTGTTCACGTTCATTACAGAGAGAATAAAACTTAATCAAAATATAGATTCTTGCGTTATGGATAGGCTAAAAATGCGATGACATGATCTGCCCTCAATTTGTTCTAAAACCGAGTGTTACCTTATCAGTAGTCATATTCAATATCGATTGAAGAAAACTTCACTTCCGAAACCGAAAAAAAGAAAACTGTGAAAAAAGAAAACGGATCATCATGGAAAATAGTTGTAGTAAATCAAAACAAAAATTACCTACCATTTATCAAACATCTCAATTTACGAAAAAAAAACACATTTCTCAAGTTTATGTGAAAAGAGGCAGTATAGTGTGAGTTGAGGCTGATGGGGTTATGGAGGTATAATAAATATGCATAAATTCAGGCATTGGAAGGGGTGACACCTGATGTAAAACTTTATTTTATAATTATTATGGGAACTCTTCAGACAGAAATTTTAAATTGACATTCAGTATAGATTTTTTCTGAAAAGATGTTGAAACGTCGTGGAGGGAGTTTACACAGTTAACAAAATTAGATGAAAAGATATGGCATAACCCTTCATTTTTAGAAATTGGTGGAAGTTCTGTCTATAATCAATGGACCCAAAAGATGTTCTTTATGAGTTTGACTCGGAACTCGGGATACTGAATGCTTTGTGCAAGTCTTTCAGATGTCAGAAACCATGTATATTGTACAAAAAGCCTGTTAATGAATTTCATCCCCTGCCCAGATTTTCATGCACTTGTATCTATCTGATACATTTACACATTATTACGAAGGTTATTTCTCTCAGGTCATATTTTCATACACCCCCTTGCATTCATCTACATATTATTAAAAGCGAGTTTCTCCAGGAATACAAAAAAATGTGAATATACATTTTGAATGTAAGTATTTCCATGAACTGATCCTCCATTAAAAAATGTTTATTTTTCGAAAAGTTCTAAATGTTTCATTCAATCGATAACAGTGTCGGGTGTCGGTCAAAATACCCATGCCTCACTTTTTTCAAAACATTGCCTAGATTTTTTTTCTGCATACATGTATTTCTACAAATGTCTTTTGAATTAAACAAAATTGGATAAAATGCAATGGCTCCACTTTAAGCATCCATAGCTCAGCAACCAGACCATCAATTCGATAACTGAAACACCTCCATTTTCTTCAAATATAAATATGTTGAATTTTCAAATCCCCATTTTGAATGGGGTTTCAAGAAAAACAAGTACAGTGTGACCTCTATAACACGGTTATTGTGGGACTAATTTCAAACCCCCCTTATAGACTTTTAGCCTTATAATGTACTGAAATCGGTTGCATTTATTAATTTAGGGGCTACCATAGCACCCGCCTTATATCAGAATCAGCGCTATATCGAGGCAGCTCATAGTAGGACTAGACTGTAATGAAATTAAAGCGACAAGCATACATGTACATGGATTAGAGGACATTACCCTGCACAGTGACTATGCGATTCAAATGTGAGTGACCATGCAACATGAAGTGGTCTAAACTGACTTCACATAAGCAACACTGATTCATTAAACTAATTTTATCTTGGTAAAGATACAATACATAAGGAGTGAGTGAGTGAATAGAATTTACAAGAAGAATGAGTGAGTGAATAGAATAAAAAAGAGTGAGTGAATAGAATTTAAAAGAAGAATGTTCAAATGGTTTATTTACCTATTTTTTATTTTGGACTGCGAGAAATGACGAGGGGTGATAGAGTATTTTAGATCTGTATTATGAAGGAGGAATACATACAGTTGATGTTCATCTACATTTTTCTCAGTTTCAAATTATACACAAGATGTTATGTAAGCACATTTCCCTTTTTGTATGAGGCTACGCGATAGTGATATATATATACAGATACATTCTGTAAAACAGTGAAGTAATCCATCATTCCAGTTTTTGGAATTGCAAAGAAACGAGGACATTCTGGTGTAACCTGCAAGACAAAATTGATGACTGCAAGTTGAGTTGAGGACATATGGAGAGTTTTTTCATCATTTTGACATACAAAACTATGTTCTTACTAGCATTTTCCATTTTTTATTAAATGCGATGTAAAAAAAAATCCCTTAATTTATCTTTTTCCATCACTAGTTCATAATGTTGCATTTTATTAATGGAGCTAGAGCAATATTGCAGAACTGAGATAAAGAAGTTTTCTGAGGAAAGGGAGACTATAGACATAGTGAAAGAAAGATGGTGTGTGTGAGTCAAATATTCTGCACTAATCTGATTAAAGCATAGCACTGAATCCGAATTTGCGACTAATTTGAATTAGTGCTGTTTCTTTCGTTTTCTTGTGAATCTGAATAAAAATAAAACAATTTCCATTTTAATTTTGTTCCATTGTTAAATAAAATGTACACTTCTTTAAAGTAAACTGTTTCGCAAAGTTGAAATCGACAGGAGGATCGACATGAGGATCGACGTAAACATATGCAAAATAGAACTGTATTTTTCGCCCTAGTATGGTTTACCTTCATCCGATAACAGGGTACATATATGGCATTTATCCATTTTTCTCATATGGAGATGAGGGGAGATGATGTAATCGATGCTTCATTTAAAATCTATGTAGCGCAAAAAAATAGCACAAAAACATGTGTAGATTATTACAATGTACATGGTTCCAATCATGATAATGAGCTTGACAGTGAATAAATCTTTGAAAGCTCAAATATTCTGATTTACAAAAAGACAACTGATCGTCCCTAGTCTGACAAAACCAAGCCATGATATAATTTTGTTTTTAGCCAGGACGATGTCTATAGCCATTTTATTTAATAGGCTTTCTGAACAGCATTTGTGACCTCATAAGCTCTCTGAACATGCCCATATTGAATGAAATAAGCGCCAGGCAATGTGTCTTATATTTTTTTATCTCTTTTCTGGTTGCAGTCAGATCCATGCATTTTTTCTGAAGTTTGTCCTCCAGTCAATCTCCACATAAACTTGCAACTGCAACACTAGGGCACAATATTACCCCCGTCACCAGACAGATTTTCAGACATGATTCCCGCCCGAGTGCACACCACCAGAAGTGAAGACATTTAAAGTGGTTGTTTGTCACTTCTGTCTTATATCCCTGTTGATTATAGCGATACAAAGGATATTCTAAAAATCATTTTGTCGGTTGATATGAATAGCATACGAAAAATAGTTGTCCCATGTGCAAAATTGAGGGAGATGTTCGATGGGAATTCAAACTGAACCACGTATGCGTGGGTTTTCCCCATATGTCATAGACATGTCGTAAAGGTCATATTCTGATATGGGGGATATGGAATAAGCCTGTGAAAATGGAGAATAGACTATATGGGGAAGCTGATAAACTGGATCTTTGTCAAACTGTATCGAGACACCACGGAGATGGTGTATCACATCCGAACACCGTTCACCAGTATGTCACCTATTTAGAAGATAGATACATGTATGAATGATGAACCACAAAAGTGAATCAGTTGTTGCATATAGTGACTTTTACAAACGGGATAGAAACAACTGATATTCAACATTTCGTATGAGGGAAAGTTTGGGCTACACATTATGATAATGATGATAGTTTGCCACGATACATCTTGACGACATGTATAGTTATCCTCTGTAGATGAAATATTGGGAAGCAAAATAAATGAACTTTGCAGATAAGTCGAAAATATATACATCTGACCCATTTGAAGTGCCACTAAAATATGTATATATAAAATATTTTTTTACACAGCGATCACTTCCTTTATTGAAATGAACACTAATGATTTCAAGCATACATGAATAAAACTGACCTCATTTTAATTTACAAATTATCCTTCCATAATACCGAATAAATTTTCCAACCGAGGAATGCAAAAAATCAATAAAAATTACAGCGTATTGTTCAATAGCAATGGCCGGATCGATACAAGTTACATGAATATGACTGATTTATCTTCAAATATGCATGGATATAAGCTCTTAATTGGTAACTCTGCATATACCTCATTGAATGCAGGTAATAACTTCATCCCATATTAAAGTTTTGCGGTAGAACGAAAATTTGCCTGCTACATGTTTATTTATTTATTTATTTTATTTATTTGACCAATATTTAACCAGGAATACTCCTTCAGGCCAAGCCTGCTCTTCCAGGAGGTCCTGACATATAACATAGATGGACAAGTAATACATATGTACATTGGACAAGACACAAGTAAGATAACAGTAAACTAAAACATGGAAAGTAAAGCATTATAAAATAATAAAACAACAAGAATCGGTGGAATAAATCACCAAAACTATACTGTAGTTAAAATTTGCCGCCTGAGATGAAATTTAAAACTTTGAATATTTTCAGCATTTTTAAGAACAAATGGCAGGTCAGTCCAACATTTGGCACCTTGAAATATATAAGTTCTGTTATAAAAAGTAGATAAGCCTCCCACGATATGTAATTCGTTACGTTGCCGTGTGGGATACCTGTGCACATCAGCGTTTCTTTGAAATTTATCACAGATGTATTCCGGCAAAAGCCTGTTAAGAGCCTTGTACATAAAACATAATCTTCGAAATTTTATCCTATCACATACACTCATAAAATTTACCATTTTAAGAATATCTTTAACATGCATATTGCGATCAAACTTAATATTTAAAATTGTTCTTGCCGCTCTCGTTTGCAGTTTCTGTAATCTATCAAGTTGTGATTTGGAAGAATTACCCATACTAGACAACAATAATCTAAGTGCGGCTGGATAATAGCATTATATATATATATATATATGTCTAGCAGTCTCTTGAGAAACAAAACGTCTAACCTTCCTGAATACACCAATTCTGCTAGAAATAATATTACAAAGTTTTGTTAAGTGGTCATTGTAGGTTGAACTGTTATCATTTCAGTCCGCTATTTTAACCTGTGGCTCGCTTTCCAAACACGCTTAAATTAGAAACTACAGCACTGATATGGTAGAGGATGAATTTCATTTTTAACTACGTTGTCCGCTGTATTCTGCTCTAAGAATACAGTATTTTAAGGAATATTATCATGGTCACCACTCGAAAATTAACACTAATGTTAAACTTCCAGTCTAGAAAATGGATTATCTCGTTGGGAAAATTCAGAATTAACGCCAAAGAACTTAGAGCATAATATATGGCTTGACAAACTTAAAGGTGTAAAATAACTTGCTTATCTTTGAGCCAATGGCCCAACCAATATTTTGATCTAATTGTTTAGTCAGTCTATACAAAGTCAGTTGATTTATTGTGTTTGTTGATTAGGAGAGGAGCCATGTGGTGCCTGCAATATAACAAACTTTAGTATTCAGCGGGAAAACATTTCCTAAGCCTGGGAGTATATTACAATATATCTCCACCATGATAATTCACCTCCACCTCCTCCCCGGGGGTGGAAGAATAGAAGGCCTGGTATAGTACAATATCTGACACAGCTGTTGTCTGTGGATAATGAAATTCCAAAAACTGTCTTATGTTTAACATATTGAGAGTCACATGTCATCTGCATAGGACTTGCATCTGCATCGGATAATGGTGAAATGGCGAGTTCGCGAAGTTCGTAAAATGGAAAACTACATTCTGGATACTATACTCCAGATATGACAAGGAATATTAAGGTACAGTAATCTATAATATATTTGTATGCACTAACACTCTGCATTTACTCTAGGAATATAATCTTGAAACATGTCATATATTGCTCTACTGACAGGACTAAAATCACCAATACAAATACAATCGAGTGAAACCGGAAGTCTTAGGCCAGACATTCAGTAGTTAGTCATCAATACGATCTATAATATTATCACACAATATGCAAAGAATAGGAAAGATATTCTACATTTTGATAACATATTCTGACCATGTTCTCATCAGGTCCAGCTACACACATCCGATGCCCATTGAGTATAGGCAACACACATATTAACAATCTATTAACCTTTAATTAACCTTTAATTCTGAACATGTATCAATTGAGAATGTGTCTCCATATGAAACATGAAGCTGCGCTATCGAAACCCCTCGGCTCTGAACCCCAGCTATTATAATGTAAGGGTGTCTCTACCAATTGATTGGCTTGTGGGAAGAAATATTTACCCTGGTATTGTAAGTGTACTTTCTTTGAAAAAAAAGAAAAGTTTTCCTCCCCTTAAATTAATTTGTTTCTGAAATAAATACATGTATACACTATAGATATACGTTTGTTCTTCGCATTGTGTAAGAGAATAAATCAATAAATCAGTCATCCAATCAATAAATAAATGTGATAGAATACAAACATGATATAGAAATTATATGCAAACTTAACATAGGAATTAGTGGATTTTATTAGACAAGGGGCATAACTCTGCAAAATACTTTCTGACACGGCTCATTTTCGATAGGCATCTAGTTCAGGTCAAGAGAAACAACTGTATCACGTTAGGATGTTGTATATGGAACGGTTCTGAAATTATCACAATAACAAATCATAAATGGACAAGGGGCATAACTCTGCAAAATACTTTCTGACACGACTCATTTTCGATAGGCATCTAGTTCAGGTCAAGAGAAACAACTGTATCATGTTAGGATGTCGTATATGGAACGGTTCTGAAATTATCACAATAACAAATCATAAATGGATTTTTATTTGTAAAAAGGGGCATAACTCTGCAAAATATTGTCCGAGATGACTCATTTTCGATAGACTTCTGATTTACGTGAAGATAAATAGATGTAACAAGTTTGGTTGCCATGCATGAAACGGTTCTGTAGATATCGCGGTAACGGACGGACGGCCGTACAGACGTACGGACAGCCGTACATGATGACGACAATACCCCTAGGCCAAAGTTGGCTGAGGGGTAAAAAGCATTGTAGACCGACCATTTTCAGGACTTAAAATACATTTACTTCCATTTCTCTATCCTCTTACATGGACCTGGTCAATACTACGCCATCCGTCCAAGGACCCTGGGATGTCTGATTTATACAAAGCGCACAGCGCGGTTATCCGATCGATATATGCTATCCGTCCTCACACCGAGGGACGTCCGATATACACAGCGCACAGCGGTTATCCGATTGATTTTACACTATCCGGTCTCCTACCCCAGGACGTCATATAGATCCGAGGGACAATAGAAAACACAGCTGTCACTCCCCCTCCCTCCACACCTCTCCCCATACACTAATATAATAAACCATTTACCTACCTTGATCGACACATCTTCTTTACATCCGGGTCCCTCAAGATCTTTACACGTCTTACACTATTTGTAAACATAACTCTGAACACATTGGATTGAGGGATACTAATGATTCTCAGTTTATTATATTCCCATTTGGCGATTTGGGGCAGGCTCAGCTGGCAGAAATGTTTACAATATCTGAAAAATGCTGCCACCATCTGATAACACTTGCACTTGTCGAAGTAGTGTTGACTCTCAGAGAAGTGATGAAACATTATGCAAGGCAGCCTCACTCTCTGTGCACGCTTGTCAGCAAGGCCATCTGGGGGTGGCTCGGACGTTTATTAAGCGTAAGTGCTCAGAGACTATCAGCCGGCTTGTCAGATGTTCAATTTTGATTGATTTGGGGCGTAAATGTCCGGGTTTGCCTGGAGCAAATGCCCCTGTAGCAAAAATAAATCAGTAAACATTCCTATCAAGACCAACCTACCCCTGAAAATGATGAAAAGTTGCTTCTGTAATCTGTAAACCAGGGTTGGTGAGAGGGGAATGGATGGAGGGAAATTCTGAATAATGCAGGCACAAGAATAAACTGTATGTCTTTACACTAGCTAACCGGCCAAGAAAGTGAGGATTTCCCATGAGAAAGCTAACATAAATGGGAGAGACGGGGAGATGAAGAAATTGAGAAGGTTGATTTGGTCAGTCTTAATGAAGCTTTATTGCCTGGAGGCAGCTATAAAACTGGGAGACTGCAGGAAGTTGAGAAGGGTGACATGGTCAGTCTTAATGAAGATTTATTGCTTGGATGCAGCCATAAAGGCTGGGGGGGCTGCCCAAGTTAGTTTACAAACTACATCAAATTAAACATTTGTTTCTAATTTGTAAACATAAATCTGAACACATTGGATTGAGGGATACTAATGATTCTCAGTTTATTATATTCCCATTTGGCGATTTGGGGCAGGCTCAGCTGGCAGAAATGTTTACAATATCTGAAAAATGCTGCCACCATCTGATAACACTTGCACTTGTCGAAGTAGTGTTGACTCTCAGAGAAGTGACGAAACATTATGCAAGGCAGCCTCACTCTCTGTGCACGCTTGTCAGCAAGGCCATCTGGGGGTGGCTCGGACGTTTATTAACCGTAAGTGCTCAGAGACTATCAGCCGGCTTGTCAGATGTTCAATTTTGATTGATTTGGGGCGTAAATGTCCGGGTTTGCCCGGAGCAAATGCCCAAAAAGGAAGCGAAATTAGATGAGAAGTATCTATGAGCTGAGAGCCCCAAATAGGAGGAAAAGATATATATATGTATTATCATATAGGAGTGATACCGCTCACCAACCCTTGTAGTGCTAAAAGAGAAAACATGTCAAGAAATTGTCAATTCAGTAATGGGTATCAATAATACATATAAAATTACATAGTCATGCATAGAAAAGACTCTTGAAAGACGTTCAAGTCAGAAGAGTTCTTGTAGTATTATGCACAACTATAAACAAATAGTCTCTGCATTTCAAGAGTTCCTTGTAATCAATTGTCCAGCAGTGAATCACATATGTACATGTAGCACACATGTACACTTAGGCTTGTGCACACATATCCTTCTGAGCTTGGTGTAGTATATAGATATCTACAGAAATATATCGTTGGCAACAATCGGAAGACCACCGCCCTAACGTCTTAATTAAATGGTCTTCCATGCGAACGGACGAACAAGTTGATGCTGCTCCTTTTCTTAGAGAATGCCCACAATAATAATCTGCATTAACATCTACAGCCATCAGGAGATGTTTCAGGCATGAAATAAAATAGGATCGGGAGAGATGTTTTAACTGTGCAGTGATAAATAAAGGCTGTGTACTACTAGAACACATATATGCTGTCGGAATTTAAGATACTCTTTCATATACTTGATTGGACAGACCTGAGGGTGCCCAGTGCTGAATAATCCAATCGTTACGCCCTGACGGAACGGGTCTGTTTTTGATGATTTTAATTGCAGTGTAAAGCTAGACTTATCAGGAACAAAAGCAATGTCAACAATGGACAAAGTGAGCTCGGGATCGAAATCCTTATATACTGTGAATTCACCACATCTCAAAAAGCCAAAAAAGGCTGTTGACAAGGCTGACAGTAACATAGCATCAATGAAGGAATTAAAAAATCCGATTTCCAGAATGGCGCACAATTTAACAAGCATTGGAAATTTGATTGGCAGTCTAGGTCTGCTGACATTATTTTGTGATTTCTTCACAGACTTGAGGATGAGCCTGAGCCTGGGCAAGGCCTCACCAGATGCATTAACAAGAGGGTCACTATACCCTGCTTTGATGTAAAAGAAGCGGATTGCACACATGTGCAATTTAATTGTGCCTAATTTTAAATTTGATCCAAAACAATGGGCTATATAATATAGGAGAATATCCTTGGATATAAAAGGCATGTTATGTACATAAGATAGTCGAAACATTGTAACAAAATGCAAAAATTGTCTAAATGCAGAACAATATGTCTTGGATGTCCGAGAACTCACTGCCCTGTCCCACAAAACCAGCGGACATGGCAGCATCTGTAAACAGCTGCAAATCCCTGTCATCAACTCGACTATCTTCCAAAAACAAAGAAATACCATTCCATGAAGTTAGGAATGACTGCCACATGAACAAATCAGCCCTGCATGCTGCAATTAGTTTTACCATATGATGTAATTTGCTTAACAGAATGGGCTAACATGATCAAATATGAAATAAATGACCTGCCGATAGGTATAACTCTCATAGCAAAGTTCATGTGACCTAACAGGCTAAGCATGATACGTTTGGTTATAGCCTTGGCAGATTGCACAATCAGACTTTTTTATTTTTTTTTTTTTAATATCTGCCTTCGACGATGCCTATTGGACTCATGCGATGAACTGGAAATAGGGAATCACTATATGGGCCTATCAAATAACCGTTACTACACTCGGCTTGAATTAGCCTAATGACATCTTTGGAAACAGTATGACCCGAAATCAAATAGTGTACCCATTCACGGTCAGGGTGGTCCTCTAATAATTCTTGCAAACGTTCTATATTAATGGGAGTGGAGGCGGTCATATCAGATACATGTAAGATACCCCCAGAACTAGTTTGATTTTTACCCTCAAGTCATTGACTGAAAGAAGTGGTAGCACTTCTGGAGCTGCTAGAAGGGGCTATACTTCTTGGACTGTTGGAAGTGGGAGGAGCTTGTATCTGTGGGACAGATGACGAACCAGACATAGACCGCACTTGAGGATGGGAACGGCATTTACACGTTTTACACAATTTTCCATGTTACAGCCCTGCTCAGTATTGAAATTGTTGCAAATCTCAATGCCATTGTGAACAATACGTTTTCGGCCAAGAACCAGAATATTGTTCGGCCAGCTCTATAATCAACATGAAGCTGCGCTATCGAAACCCCTCGGCTCTGAACCCCAGCTATTATAATGTAAGGGTGTCTCTACCAATTGATTGGCTTGTGGGAAGAAATATTTACCCCTGGTATTGTAAGTGTACTTTCTTTGAAAAAAAAGAAAAGTTTTCCTCCCCTTAAATTAATTTGTTTCTGGAATAAATTGAAAGAGCTGTATCGGTGTCTCACCAAAACAACAGTACACATGGCTAGATAAATACAGTACATGTATACTAAATGGGACATGTATGTCATTTTCAAAAGAGATTTGCAAGCATTCTTTGCATTGTCTAAGAAAATAAATCAATAAATCAGTCATCCAATCAATAAATAAATGTGATAGTATACTAACATGATATAGAAATAATATGCAAACTTAACATAGGAATTAGTGGATTTTGTTAGACAAGGGGCATACTTTCTGACACGACTCATTTTGATAGGCATCTAGTGTCATTTTCAAAACAGATTTGCAGGCATTCTTCGCATTGTGTAAGAGAATAAATCAATAAATCAGTCATCCAATCAATAAATAAATGTGATAGTATACAAACATGATATAGAAATTATATGCAAACTTAACATAGGAATTAGTGGATTTTATTAGACAAGGGGCATAACTCTGCAAAATACTTTCTGACATGACTCATTTTCGATAGGCATCTAGTTCAGGTCAAGAGAAACAATTGTATCACGTTATGATGTTGTATATGGAACGGTTCTGAAATTATCACAATAAATCATAAATGGATTTTTATTTGTAAAAAGGGGCATAACTCTGCAAAATATTGTCCGAGATGACTCCTTTTCGATAGGCTTCTGATTTACGTGAAGATAAATAGATGTAACAAGTTTGGTTGCCATGCATGAAATGGTTCTGTAGATATCGCGGTAACGGATTTTATTAGACAAGGGGCATAACTCTGCAAAATACTTTCTGACACGACTCATTTTCGATAGGCATCTAGTTTAGGTCAAGAGAAACAACTGTATCACGTTAGGATGTTGTATATGGAACTGTTCTGAAATTATCACAATAACAAATCATAAATGGATTTTTAATTTGTAAAAAGGGGCATAACTCTGCAAAATATTGTCCGAGATGACTCATTTTCGATAGGCTTCTGATTTACGTGAAGATAAATAGATGTAACAAGTTTGGTTGCCATGCATGAAACGGTTCTTTAGATATCGCGGTAACGGACGGACGGACGTACGTACGGACGTACGGACATATGGACGTACGTACGGACAGCCGTACATGATGACGACAATACCCCTAGGCCAAATTTGGCCGAGGGGTAAAAACTGGTACTCGTCCGATTCCTGTCTCCTGAATGGGTATTCGTCACACATAATGGTTTTGACTTTATTGAATGCTTTAATGAAGCTACTCAGACTAAGATTTCTAGATAATCTAGTATCCTGAGAAGATCTCACATGCACTTCTGTACCATGCACAAATAACATATTGGTAGTGTCCTCTACCTCTTCCATACAGGAATCGGTCTCGCCAGTTGACATATTGTCCTTGAATAATCTGTTGTCTGAGTTTAATTGGGACCACCGCTGCCTTAGGTGCCAAAGCCAGAGAAACACCCCATCCCACCCCTGAAATATGCGAAGATTGAGTTACCTGAGCCTGACGAAGGCTGGCATTATCGAGGGAAGCACCAAACAAATTACCTGCCGTTGGCGCACCTGTACAGTACTTGAGTAAGCTGTTGCCAGGGTGTACGGGGTGTTGACTCTGGCTGAAGGCCCGACAGAGGTACGGGTGTCCGACCTATTATCATGCGTTTTTGAAGGTTTATTTGGAAAATATAAAAAAGTACTTCTTGAGATGACATGAAAACTGACACGATGATTGCTGAGCTCGTCGTCTATCTTCCGTTATGAATTCCGTCCATGACGTCACTCCCTTCTGCACGTGCGAGAGCTATTTTTAACTCGACTTTTCAGCTCAGTTTCCGTCAAGGACAGTATCAGTTATCGGACACTCATCGTGAACAAGAATTTGACGTTGAAGTACAATGTATTTTCAAGTTTTGTGCATGACAATCGTTAGTTGGAGTTCTGTCATTTAAGATGATAAGATCATTGTTCAATTTTTATACGTATTTACTTGAGAGCGAGATCGGGAAGACAAGGTGGCAGATCGGATTTCGTATCCACGCCACAACATGAGAACTTTCGAATTTTGATGAAAACGAAAATGTTAGATTTAAATTTTTATTTTTTCGGCTTTCGTGGCTACCTACAAATCCATATTTTGCATAACAATTAGAAATGATCTCTCCTTTGTTCTGACATATTATTGCCTTGTCATCACGAGCACAACACGTATGCACGAGATGCGTGTCCGATAACTGACCTGTCCGATAACTGTTCCGACACCAGTAATCCTAGGGAAAAAGTTTGTGGGAGTGAAATTGTTCATTGCTGCGTTATTAAATGGTCCCATAGAAGATGCCTGTTCGCCAAGCGATCTCTGCAACGTTTGGACCACTCTGGTAACCTCCTGCGCGTGCTGAAATACCTTGGCTGTCTCTTCCTCAACGGCCGGACTGCCTTGGTCCTGTGGGTGCGTCTTGTATTGTTGTTGTGACGCCATACCGGAAATCTCGTTTCTCGGTCTCGTCTGTGTGGTCGAAGGCTCCGCGCAGCGGCTGATGGTAACCACGTGTCCGTGTCGCTGGGCTGGTGCCTAGGTGGATTGCTGGCTGATCATCTCTGTGCCTGCCATGGTGAGTGGGGATTCAGCGACCCCGCTAGCCAGATTGTCCGAATAAAGCAAAACTAGCATCTTTTTTCGGAAAGGTCGGCGATGCAATGATATTTCTTTTCGCCAACTCTTGGCGCAGCCTGTCTGCCGCCCAATTTCGGTAATCATTTCCATCTCATGGTGCCGATCTGCGTGATCGCCTGCTGTTCATAACAGTTTGGACTTTGCATTCTGTATCGGCGATGAAACGAGTTAGCTTCAAACAAGGAAAGCCTGCACAACTAGAGCATAGTCTGAGGGATGCACACATTTGATCAAAATGATCAGTAAGGCTGCTTACAAGATACCCCCCGTAAGGGCATAGATACATGGGGGTGGTTAACGTTTCACGAGTAAGCTGAATGGGATTGTGGCAGTGGAAATCATCAGTAAGCATGCTTACAAGATACCCCCCGGATGCACATTTGATAGGAATTGACGAGTATTTGTAGAGGAATATAAGTATACATGTTATGAGTGGCGGCACAGTATATAACTAGTTGACAATGAGACCTCGCTCGGTTGGAGTGCGGTTAACGGATTGTCTATGTGTCGTGACGATACTCAGATGAGTTTAATGGATTGTTCAGAAAATTGATGTTAATAATGATTGTTGAGAATGGGGTTATGCAGGCATATTGTGTTTTACCTAACTCTTGTTACCACTAGAACCGTGTAGACTTGAAATGGGCTGTTGCAACAGATAGGCGAATTACTGTCATCTGGATAACCATATTGAAGAGGAAAAGGAAGTAAATGGGAAGTGAAATATTAAACTTACTACCTGTAGACGCATATGCAACATCCTGAGCTAGGTCTCATGGTATGGCAGCTACATACAAAATTTGAGAAGAATCTAATCAGCCGTTGTCAAGTTATGCTCCAGAAATGGAATGTTACGGACCAACTGAGAAAATTCTGCCCATAGGTGGCGCCACCTGTAGACGCACATGCGCCAAACGCAATCCCAAGCAAGGTCTCATGGTAAGGTAGCTACATACCAAATCTGAGAGGAATCCAATTAGCTGTTGTCAAGTTATGCTCCGGAAACGAAATGTTACGGACCGACAAGAAAAAGTTTTGACCCTAGGTGGCGCCACCTGTAGATGCACATGCGCCAAACGCAATCCCAAGCGAGGTCTCATGGTAAGGTAGCTACATACCAAATTTGAGAGGAATCCAAGTAGCGGTTGTCAAGTTATGCTCCGGAAACGAAATGTTACGAACTGACTTGAGAAACTTTTGACCCTAGGTGGCGCCACCTGTAGACGCACATGCGCCAAACGCAATCCCAAGCGAGGTCTCATGGTATGGCAGCTGCATACCAAATTTGAAAGGAATCCAAGTAGCGGTTGTCAAGTTATGCTCCGGAAACGAAATGTTACGGACTGACATGAGAAATTTTTGACCATAGGTGGCGCCACCTGTAGACGCACATGCGCCAAACGCAATCCCAAGCAAGGTCTCATGGTAAGGTAGCTACATACCAAATTTGAGAGGAATCCAAGTAGCGGTTGTCAAGTTATGCTCCGGAAACGAAATGTTACGGAATGACCCTAGGTGGCGCCACCTGTAGACGCACATGCGCCAAACGCAATCCCAAGCAAGGTCTCATGGTATGGTAGCTGCATACCAAATTTGAGAGGAATCCAACTGGCGGTTGTCAAGTTATGCTCCGGAAACGAAATGTTACGGACGGACGTACAGACAGACATCCGTACGGACGGACGTACGGACGGACGGACGGACGGACGGACGGACAAGCTGAAACCAGTATACGCCCCCTACACTACGTGTCGGGGGGTATAATTATCTGCACTGCGACACAACTCTGATAAATGAATAAGTTCACTTGAAGTTGTAGCTGGTGTTTTTGAGTTCCTTTGAACAATCACCAAAATCTCCGGATTTTGAATAATCAGTCGTGAATGTATTCACTCAACAATGACAAATCGACGAAAACATTAGTAAATCCTTTAAAATTTGTGAAACTGAGAAAGAAAACTCCGGAGAAATTCTGAATAATGCAGGCACAAGAATAAACTGTATGTCTTTACACTAGCTAACTCGCCAAGAAAGTGAGATTTCCCATGAGAAAGCTAACATAAATGGGAGAGACAGGGAGATGAAGAAATTGAGAAGGTTGATTTGGTCAGTCTTAATGAAGCTTTATTGCCTGGAGGCAGCTATAAAACTGGGAGACTGCAGGAAGTTGAGAAGGGTGACATGGTCAGTCTTAATGAAGATTTATTGCTTGGATGCAGCCATAAAGGCTGGGGGGGGGCTGCCCAAGTTAGTTTACAAACTACATGTACATCAAATTAAACATTTGTTTCTAATCGTCTCAAGATGTTCATCCTGTCTTGATCATTTCATCTTTACCCCAATCCTCCAGCAACATCCTCATCCCCATCTTGATATGAACACTCCCCCCTCTCAAGATGACCCCATCCACGTCTTGAGATGCCCATTCCATACCAATACATACACACAATGTCTTAAGACGTTCCATCTCACGTCTTAAGACGTTCATGTAATGTCTCAAGACATACCGACTCAAGATTACGCCAGCACAACCCAATCAATAATGACGTAAGAAGTTAACAATAATCAATATATTGATTTACGCTGTAATCAAAAAATCGATAACTACAACACCATTAAGGTGATATTCTACTTAGGTACCTCTAATCCACGAGAGAAAAATTCTCATACAGCAGATGAAAGTCGCAATTTTATGCTGAATTGTAAATATCATCGTTCATGCATTTGAAACAAGAGCCCAAGGGGCTTCAATATACGCCCGTATATCTGGAATTACATCGGTTCAAATTTCAAGGTTGTTTAATAGCCTTGATTCCAATTGATCTAGCAATCCAGAGAAAGGTCTACAATTTTTTGCTTATGAGAATGTAACATATATCACATCTTATATTGAATGATAAACTAAAATGAGCTTAACTATTGGTAACTAGTTGACCGTGAAGCAAGAGCTGAGAGCTCACATATCCCACACTGAAATCGACAATAGTCAAACACAAGAAAATAGTAGTTTTCCGGCAAATGGATTCCTTTCAGACAAGAGAATTTTTCATGAAGGAAGAAGAAAGTGATGAAGTAAACCTTTGTTCTTGAGTTAATAAACAGGTGTGAAGTTCATAAAGGACTCCTCTCCCCGTTAAATTAGTAAATGTATGGTTTTTATTTCACAACAGTTTAACTAAATGAAGCGTTTCAAACATGGGAGACAACTCCACAGGACAATACCATATAAATGCAGGGAAAAGAACTTCAAATATTCCAACAATATTCCAGCACATTTAGTCAGCTAAGCTTGATTCAGTTCTGGGGGACTGCGACAGACCTTTGACAAATTGATCTCATATGTATGGCTCCACTTTGCCATGCGAGTAAGGTATACTCAAAGTTTGGTACCAATCCATACCTTGAAACTAGAGCTATCGCATAGACAACAAATGTTAATGGATGAATGGACAGAACGCAACATCGCATTACAAGACCTCGTCTTCGACAGGCACATGAAAATGTGACTTTTAATGATTTCTTGATTTTGGGGTCACAGTGACCTTGACCTTTGACCTTGACCTCAATTTTGGTACACAACACATCGTCTTCCCTCAATCTATCAATGCCCACAAAAAATCATGATTTTTAATGATTTTCTGATTTTGGGGTCACAGTGACCTTGACCTTTGACCTTGGCCTACATTTTGGTATGTGACACATTGTGTCCCCCTAATGTATCTACTGACACAAAAAATGTTATTTTTAATAATTTCCTAATTTTGGGGTCAGTGACCTTTGACCTTGACCTAATTTTTGGTATGCATCACTTCATTTCCGCCTATTGAATCCACTCACAAAAAATTAGAAATTTTCAACGATTTGCTGATTTTTCAACCACACTGACCTTTGACCTCTGACCTTGACCTACATTTAATATGCAACACATCGTTCCCCCCTAGGGCATCCGCTCACCAAAAATTAGAACTGTAGATAGAAAACTGTCAACGATCAATGATTTCCTGATTTTTGGCAACAGTGACCTTTGACCTCTGACCTCGACTTCAATTTCGATACGCGACACATCATCTCCACCTAGCATATCCACTCACAAAAAATTGCAACTGTGGATAGAAGACCTTGAGAGATATAGACCGGACACGAACACTTCAGTGATTTCCTGTTTTTTAGGCCAGTGACGTTTGACCTGTGACCTCGACCTTCATTTTGGTACGCGACACATCGTCTCCCCGTAGGGTATCCACTCACCAAAAATTGGAGCTGTGGATAGGAAATTGTCCCAGATATAGACCGGACACGAGAACCGGACAGACGGACGGAAACCGCCATCACATAATACGTCCGCCTTTTGGGCAGGTGTATAAAAAATGATTTAATTGGTTTCAGAAGGAATAATATACACTAATTGAACAATTTATCAATCTGACCTGTTCACAATGATAGACTGAACAGCGACTGTCGTTATTTCGACGGAAAACGAGATTATTTTACCTCAGGAAAATCTTCGGCAGTCATCGGAAGTATAGCTCGTCGGCCGTCAATAGCTGATAGCGTATCCACTAATTACCCGATTTTAATAATATATTTAGCATCCTGAAGAAATACTCGTTTCAGAAATATATAGATTGATATATTTGTATGCTATTTCATGACGAAAAATTCAACCGGAACATGACATTGATTTACTGGGAATGAGGGAAAGAAATAAACGTCTGGGAATTCCGGATTTTTGCCTGTTGGGACGTTAAGAACACTGTTCTGGAAATCAGAGAAAGCGGCAGTCATTACTTGTCTCTTGATGTATCTATGATGTATACCAAGCATCATACTGAACACTTGAACAGTATCAAAGGATTTATAGATCATCAATGATTTTACATAGATTGAAAATGGCTGCCACGGTTTCCATTCAATCAGACAAAATGGTTCTGTCATTCATTTTTAGTCTCTTGATGTACTGATCATGTATACAAAATCTTGCATCAAACACTTGAACAGTACCAGAGGTATAGATTTTGCATAAATTAACGATAGCAATCAAATTTTCCACCTAATCAGAGAAATTGGTTGTCATTAATTGTAAGTTTCTTGATGTATCGATGATTTATAGTTTCATATGAAGGACTAACATGGTCTCAGATCATTAATGATTTTGCATGAATTAAAATGGTCGCCAAGATTTCCGCCCAATCAGAGAAGCCAGTCGTGTCATTCATCGTAAGTCTCTTGATGCAAATTGATGTTTTTTCAAATTATACATCGAGCACTTGAACGGTATCAGTGATCGATCATTAATGATTTTGCATAAATTAAAGATGGCTGACTATCCTTCCCGTCATTCAGATGGAAATGGAAATGCTCTGACAACTCGTATATTGGTAATTGGTGAGTTGTTTCGCTGTGACAACTCTCACACTGGCAATTGGTGAGCTGTATCGTCGTCAGATGCAAATTACGGTATTTAACAGAAAAGACTAGTTCCCTCGGAAGAGTTTCGCAGGTTACGTGACCTTTCCCTGCACGTGTGGGAGCAGTTATTAACTTGAGTTTCCAGGTAGGTACCTCTAATCCACGAGAGAAAAATTCTCGTACAGCAGATGAAAGTCGCAATTTTATGCTGAATTGTAAATATCATCGTTCATGCATTTGAAAAAAATGATTTAATTGGTTTTAGAAGGAATAATATACACTAATTGAACAATTTATCAATCTGACCTGTTCACAATGAAAGACTGAACAGCGACTGAAAAAAATGATTTAATTGGTTTTACAAGGAATCATATACACTAATTGAACAATTTATCAATCTGACCTGTTCACAATGAAAGACTGAACAGCGACTGTCGTTATTTCGATGGAAAACGAGATTATTTTAACTCAGGAAAATCTTCGGCAGTCATCGGAAGTATAGCTCGTCGGCCGTCAATAGCTGATAACGTATCCACTAATTATCCGCTTTTAATTTTAATAATATATTTAGCATCCTGAAGAAATACTCGTTTCAGAAATATATAGATTGATATATTTGTATGCTATTTCATGACGAAAAATTTAACCGGAAGATGACATTGATTTACTGGGAATGTGGGAAAGAAATAAATGTCTGGGAATTCCGGATTTTTGCCTGTTGGGACGTTAAGAACACTGTTCTGGAAATCAGAGAAAGCGGCAGTCGTTACTTGTCTCTTGATGTATCTATGATGTATACCATGCATCACACTGAACACTTGAACAGTATCAAAGGATTTATAGATCATCAATGATTTCACATCAATTGAAAATGGCTGCCAAGTTTTCCATTCAATCAGACAAAATGGTTATGTCATTCATTTTTAGTCTCTTGATGTACTGATCATGTATACAAAATCTTGCATCAAACACTTGAACAGTACCAGAGGTATAGATTTTGCATAAATTAACGATAGCAATCAAATTTTCCACCTAATCAGAGAAATTGGTTGTCGTTAATTGTAAGTTTCTTGATGTACCGATGATTTATAATTTCATATGAAGGACTAACATGGTCTCAGATCATTAAGGTTTTTGCATGAATTAAAATGGTTGCCAAGATTTCCGCCCAATCAGAGAAGCCAGTCGTGTCATTCATCGTAAGTCTCTTGATGCAATGATGATGTATATCAAATTATACATCGAGCACTTGAACGGTATCAGCGATCGATCATTAATGATTTTGCATAAATTAAAGATAGCTGACTATCCTTACCGTCATTCAGATGAACTGATGTGGTTATTCATTGCGAGTCACTTGATACATCGATGCTGTATACCAAGTTTCATATAGAACACTTAAATGATAACAGAGATATACATCATTAAAGACTTTACATAAATTAAAGATGGCCGCCAAGATTTTTGCCCAATCAGAGAAATCAGTTCTGTCATTCATCATCAGTTTCTTGATGCATCGATGATGTTTACAAAATTTTACATCGAGCACTTGAACGGTATCAGAGATAGAGATCATTAATGATTTTGTATCAATTACAAATGGCCGGCCATCCTTCCCGCCTCTCAGAAGAACTAATGTGATTATTCATTGCAAGTCTCTTGATACATCGATGCTGTATACCAAGTTTCGTATAGGACACTTCAAAGGTATCAGAGAAATACATCATTAAAGATTCTGCATCAATTAAAGATGGCCGACAAGGCTTCCACCCAATCAGGGAAACAGATTTGGCTTCTTTCAACCCTATTGACGAGGGCCCTTCAGGAGGTAAAAGCATTTTGGGAAAGGTATTGCGCCACTATTTCTAAGAACTGGCGTTGAATGTATGTGGATATTGAAAAACTCAAAATGTCTTACGGAAGAACTTGATGCTAAAGGTCACGTACCGTACAGACATGTATCCACATGGGATTTCTCGACTCTCTATACTACAATCCCTCATCAGGATCGTATTGACCGTCTAAGTTCGTTAATAGTATCTGTGTTCAAGAAAACTGATCGTAGATATATTAATGTCGGAAGCCATAAAGCATTCTTTAGCTCTACTACATACAAGAGATATCACTCATGGGGTGTTTCTTTGTTTATAGAGTTGCTTGAATTTCTCATTAAAAATATCTATGTGAAATTTGGCAACACAATATATCAGCAGCAAAAAGGTATTCCAATGGGTACTAATTGTGCACCCCTGTTGGCTGACCTGTATCTGTTCTCTTATGAATATGACTATATGCAGGCGCTTTCAAAAACCGATCCATTCAAAGCCCGTTCCTTCTCATTCACCAAACGCTATATAGACGATCTTCTCGCTGTAGATAATCGCTATATAATTGACGCAGCGACGGATATATATCCACCTTCACTGGATTTGAAGGAAACTACAGACAGCCCTACAGGCACATCATATTTAGATCTATATCTCTATAAAAATGAAGAGGGCATTCTCTCTCGTCGACTTTACGAGAAAAGAGATGATTACAATTTCGACATCGTAAACTATCCCTTTCTGGACAGTAATATTCCAGTGGGACCTGCATATGGCGTATACATATCTCGCTTAGTGGCATTTGCTAGATCCTGTGTTAAATGTGCAATTTTAATCAACGTCACAAAACATTGTTGCAGAAACTTATAAAACAGGGCTATTCCACCAAGCGCCTCCACTCAAAGTTTCTCAATTTGGTGATACATATCGCATGCTGATAGCAAAATATGAACGTTTCGTAACTTGTGTCTAATTCCGCTTAACCCGGGGCTAGGGGCCGTATGAACCCATGTACTTCAAGATCCTCATGGTACTCCTATGAACAGTCACAATCAAAGCGTGACTGAGATACATCATTCTTTAGATGACGACTTCACAACGAATATTATGGATTAAGAATACTGATCAGCGATACGGATTTGATATTTTTGGAACATCATGATGTTTTGACGGCATCATTGAAAACTGTTGACCGCTTCTCTCTTGCAGGAAACAAGCCTATGTTTATGTATACTATGATTGTCTTTTTGAATTTGGTGCTAATGCTGTTGTATGGAATATGGAATAGGTCTTTGGATTATGGACGCGGATATTCTCTAATGGACGACGGCTGAATTATGAATGACGGACTAGACGCTTGTAATTCCTTTAAAGTTTCTTGATGTATCGCTAATCTATACCCAGTTTCACACTGAACAGCGAAATGGTTTCCGAGATACACAAGATTTTATGGTTTCGCATAAATTAAAGATGATCGCCAAAGTTTTCAATAGGGTTCTGGGTCACGAGCATATGGATGTGCACGGCAAGTTTGGTGTGCCTAGGGTAAGTCGTTCTCAAGATATCTTGGTAACAAGAAAGCTGCGACGGTTTCGCATAAATTAAAGATGGCCGTCAAAGTTTCCAACCAATCGGGTTCAGATTCAATAGGCTTGTGGTTGACCACCCAATAATCCTGCATACCAAATTTAAATACGAAGCTGCGCATCAAAAAACCCCTCGGCTCTGGGTACATTCATAATGTATTCAATTTGAACCAAGATGTCAGGAACACCAAGCAGTCAAGTCACAAATATACAGATTATCAAAAATTTTGCAATTAGAAATGACCCCCAAGATTTCCGTCCAATCAGAGAAACCGGTATTCATTACATAAATTTCTTGATGCATCAATGATGTATACCAAATTTTACATCGAGCATTTGACGGTATCAGAGATAGAGATCATTAATGATTTCGCATAAATTAAAGATGGCCACCCTTCCTTCCCGCCACTCAGAGGAACTGATGTGGTTATTCATTGAAATTTCTCTTGATACATTGATGCTGTATACCAAGTTTCGTATAGAACACTGAAATGGTATCAGAGATATACATCATTAAAGATTTTGCATAAATTAAAGATGGCCACCAAGGTTTCCGCCCAATCAGAGAAACCAGAACTGTCATTTGTCGTAAGTCTCTTGATGCATCGATGATGTATACCAAATTTTACATCGTGCACTTAAACGGTATCAGAGAACGAGATCATTAATGATTTTGCATAAATTAAAGATGGCCGACCATCCTTCTCCCCACTCAGAGGAACTGATGTGGTTATTCATTGCAAGTCAGTTGATACATCGATGCTGTATACCAAGTTTGGTATAGAACACTTAAATTGGATCAGAGATATATATCATTAAAGTTTTTGCATAAATTAAAGATGGCCGCCAAAGTTTTCGGTCAATCAGGTCCCGATTCAAAGTATCTGGATGTATCGATGATGTATACCAACTTTCATATAAAACAACTGAATGGTAACAGAGATATGTATCATTATCGATTTCGCATAAATTAAAGATGGCCTCCAGGATTTCCAGCTAATCAGAAAAGCCGGTTTGGTAATTTATTGAAAGTTGCTTGATGTATCGATGACGTATACCAACTTTCGTATTGAACAGTTGAATGGTTTCCGAGATATGGATCATTATCCATTTCGCATAAAATTAAAGATGGCCGCCAAGGTTTTCACCCAATCAGGTCCCAATTAAATAGGCTTCTGGTCCTTGACTAGGTAAATAAGCATACCAAATTTGGAATTCTTCAGTGGAACCGTTCTCCGGCTATCTCGCTCACGTACAGACGTACGGACAGACGGACATACGGACGTACGGACAGACGGACGTACAAGACGACGACAATACCCCATGGCCAAAATTGGCCGAGGGGTAATAAGCAACGGTTTGGCTCCTAGACCGGTCACAAGAATTGTTGAAGAATTTTCCGTGACGTTGCTATGGAAACTGCAAAATTCATCACAAATTACCCAAATTCAATAGGCTTGTGGTTGACTACACCCAAGAATCTTGTATACCAAATTTGAAGAAGCAACGGTTTGGCTAATGCTGTTGTATGGAATATGGAATAGGTCTTTGGATTATGGACGCGGATATTCTCTAATGGACGACGGCTGAATTATGAATGACGGACTAGACGCTTGTAATTCTGGACCGGTCACAAGAATTATTGACGACTGACAACCGACCGACTGGACGTACATGCCGACGACAAGTGGCTGAGGGGTAAAAACATAATTTTATATGGTCTAAATTGGAATGAAATCTTTCACGACGTCTTCACGAAAGAATGCTTTCTCCGAGGTCCGCATGCTGCCAAAACAGCAGCAGGGAACTATTCGGTCTTCAATTTCACATTCCGGTTTTCTCATGCAAAAAGTGAATGCTTTATGCAAGAATTTCTTCCAGTCACTCTAGATCTGTATTCTATTTGTGTTCCACAATATGATCTGTTATGAAGGCGACTGTAAAACTGTTGATAAGTTTGGGCGATATGATGAAAAGTTATTCAAAATTGTTTAATAATATTTTTTATCAGAATTTATATATATCTCATATATTCCTGTGCTATCGGTAAAATTATCTTGCATCCTTCTCTTTTATTATCACATTAGACAAATTTTTGATGGGCTAATAATAATAATTTGAATAATGGGATAATAAGTTTTTCCTTACCGGTACTTTTCTCCATGATATCTACATAAGCGACAGATTTTCGCAACACAATTGTATTGAGGATGAAAAACACCTTCTTTTGGAATGTACCTTATACGCCTCGATGAGAAAGAATCTTTTTTTATACCATCCAGGATAATATAGTATCTTCTCAACTATTTTTTCTTTTGTTAGACCCACCGATTCCATGTCAAGAGATGTGGCATTTTGTATATATTGATGTCTCGCAAAACGGGATCCAGTTTCATAATTTGAGGCTTATTTTAAAGTGTTACTATTATTGTATTAGTAATGTACTCTTACTTAGTACATGTAATGGGTATCCGACGTACATGTACCCTATGTGAAATGTTGTTCTTCTAGTCCGTTGATTTGTCACCGTACTCGGCTCATAATGGGCGCACTAATACAAAAAAATCATTCATTCAAGTCTTCGGGACCAAACAGTGAAAAAAACAAAAAACAGCCAAGGTTACAAACAAAAAAGAACTGCACGTCTCACGCCGACCATAACAGATTACAACACAAAACCTTGGGACAACAAGCCATGTAGTTGTTATTGTAGTATTTTAAAAATCAATTCATCTGCAATCACAAAAGCAGGACACCAAAGTCCTCACCCTTATAAACGAGAGATCCTGAAGGATCTTGGCGCCCACCATTGTCCGAGAATTGTAAGCTAATGACAAGAGGATCTTTTTGTCCATTGTTACTAAGAACAAACGATTGATTTGTAATTTTGTTTGCAGAATTTCGAATTTGAGCGAAAAAGATCGAAAAGGGGACACTGGAAAACACCAAGATATTATCTTTCTACGTTTCACGAGTTTCAAGAATTCTAGAAACTGTACTTGATGTCGGTTGTTATATTACAAGTGAAATGAGCAAAGTTAGTCTGAAAGTGAATGTCCAGAGGATCCTTCGTCTTCGTTTTGTAGTATTTTTTTTTGCACGGGTCATCATTGGGTACTGGAAATGAAGACAAATCTCTTTAACACTTTGACATGAGCTATGAAACATACTTAAGATTTTATAATTAGGAACGAATGCTAATTCTGTTCTGTTTACTTGGCTAGTTTGAGATATCTCTTTTAAGATACCATGCTCGAAAATAGTAAGATGGTACAAACTTAATACTAGTGAAGGGATCCGGTCTGTGCAGTAATGTTGAAAATTTGGAAGTGTCTGAATTTCCCCTGTGATCAAAACACGCAGTAGTCTGCATTTGTCGAGTTGTGACGTTGTGTCACAAGAGTGACATCTCTTTGTGTAGCCGGCCTGTCGGCAGACGAAACAATAGGCCATTTCACTTGCAACGGCATGGAGTAAAATAAACTGATTTAAAATTCGAAGAAATATATTTTAATTCGGTATCAATTGAACTCATTGATATAGAAAGTGAAGATGTGTATGTTCTCTATAGTAAATATATAGTATATGCCCTACCATTTGATCCGCCGACTCTTGTAAAGCAACGTCACAACTCGGGAATATATTAATTTGAAGCGTAACTTGGATTTTCGAATCGGACCAAAAAGGTATCTTGCACAACTAGGCCCCATGTGGGACCTGTGTCCCAAATTTGAGAAAGATGCATCAAGTACTTCCTGAGAAATTACGATAAAGATTCATAGGAAATTGAAGATGGTCGCCTGGTGACCATATTGGACTTCCGAATCGGACCGAAAAAGGTATCTTGCACAACTAGACCTCAAGGGGAACCTGTGTACGAAATTTGAGAAAGATCCATGCAGTACTTCCTTTCCCATCCAAGATGGCCGCCTGGTGGCCACATTGGATTTTGGAATTGAACCAGAAAAGCTATCTTGCATAATTAGACCCCAAGGAGAACCTGTGTACCAAATTTGAGAAAAATCCATGAAATCACGATAACAAAGTTCCATGGGGAAATCCAAGATGGCCGCCTTGTGGCCATATTGGATTTTCGAATCGGACCAGAAAAGACATCTTGCACAACTGGACCACAAGGGGAACCTGTGTACCAAATTTGAGAAAGATCCATGAAGTAGTTCCTGAGAAATCACGATAACAAAGTTTCATCGGGAAATCAAAGATTTACGATATTACCAAATCAAAGATTTAGATTAACTATATGATCCTGAAATTTAAAATACATGTTCCTGACAACACAAGAATGAAGTGACCTAAGTTTCGACCTGACCTTGACCTCCGTTCCCAAGTTATCGCCCTTTCCGTTTTCGAGTATGATAGCGTTTACCCTTAAAAAACTGTTACGCATTTGAACTTTGAACTAATAGGAGATAATTGAGAAAAACCGAAATTTTCAATATATTTATCTGGAGTGAAAACAGTTGAATCACCTATTACTAATTTGATATAACTTTGAGAGGAAATTTGCATCTAGAAAACTGCAAATTTTCAAAGCTGTAGCTGTAGTACTTTTCATAATATTAAGAAACTAGTTTTTGAAATCCTAATATGCAGGATTTGCTAGCGGGCACCTAATGAACTATTAAAGTAATTGACATCGCATATGTAACACGACACCAACTTAATTGTCAATGCACATTACAGGCGATGTAAGTCGTGAATACCTGTATGTAACCCGTCACACCAAACTAAAGTTCAGTGGGCTTCATATTTCGGCTGTACCAGTCCAGGCATCCTGTGTACTCAATTAATGTCGTCTTATATGACGGAAGTGATAGGGTAATAGCCGAAAATAGTAATTGTCGAAAACTCAGCTTGTCTTTGGACCGCTATAGCTTTCGAACCCTAGATATGGACCTCTAAGTTGCAGCATTTTATTCTCCAGTGTCAAATATTTTCGATTGATTGGAATACCTTTTTTAATGCACAGTGACACGTTCCTACGGAGTGGTTTGTATAGCTAACGTGATAACCTTGAGAGCTCGCGGGTTCGGATCCAACTTCAAGACTTTCATGTTCAGTATCTGAGTTATTATTCGTTTGAGCTCGTTGGATTTAGGAATGGGAAGACCGGGTCACTGTCCACAGTGTCTAGTTTCATATTGTACTTCTTTAATGAAATCATGTCACTTACCTATTAGTAATTACTATAAAGGAAAATATTGTAGGAGATTCGGCATGTGTGTGTGAAGAAACAATGTACGCTGCATCTCATAACTTCGAAGAGAGAGAGGTTTAACATTGCGTTCAGCAATATTTTCATAACTTCGGTAATTTAGTATCACACGAGGCCGAAAAGCTGTGGATAGAAAACCTTGAACAACATTTACGGACAGGGACAGAGACATCCACAGACATCATTTAGATCCCTATATCGAGCTTTCCGCAGTTGAAGCTAGCTTCAAAGCGCTACAAGCTCGATAAAAATGAACTGATTTTGGTGGATTCAACAAAAGTTTCTGTGTATTATGATATTATATATTTTACAGGACTTTTTACACGAAACTGCAAATGCAAAAATATGTGCATGAGAATTTCTTAGCTTGCTAAAATAATCTATTTCTTAATTTACTTAAAAGTTCACTTATTTAATCATAGATTTGTAAAACCTCACATCAAAGAATTGAAAATAACCAGTTTGTTTAACCAAATTCAATCAGGAACTGTTTGTTGAATTTGTCAAGCACCCATGTTATATTGTTAAGTAGCAGGTTGGATGTATAAAAGCTGTGTTCTAGATTTGTTAGGACATTTATCTATCACTGCAAAGGGCTGCTCAAATTCGAAACACTGAGGGTAGTCAAATCCGGAAATAGTGATACATCTATTACATATACATTCCTATATGTTGCCAGGCTGTGAGTGAAGCATACCAGTGACCCTGAAATTTGACCATACCACTTTTGTACTGGAGTATGTTACAAGGCTGTACTTGAACCATGACCTTGAAATTTGAGCCTGAGAGGGGTTAGGGTAATTAGGGTTATTAAGGCATTGACCCTGGGAGACCCTGGGGTCACATGTAATGTATCCTCAAAATTTCAAAGTTTTATCTTTTTTAGTAACCAAGATACGGTCTGGAGAAGCTTGGTGGGACGGGCATACGGTCATCCGGAAAACGCAATCTCTATAGTATACCCCCTCCCCTCTTACTAGGACCGGGGCATAATTAGACCAATAAGCATCTTTCACCTTGTTTTTATCTCCAATTTATGTATACTGTTCTGTTCCACACCTGCGCCCTAACTGTGTCCCAACTGCGCTCTAATTGCGCCCTAATTGATAATACCCCTTAACAACTGCGACCTGATTTTCTATTGGAGCAGATAGCACCCTAACTGCACTCTAATAGTGTCCTGTGCTCTATTACTGTCCCCTTAGGTTTGGAACCCTGCCCTATAGAACTATATGCATATTGGGACTAATGCTAGTGCAGTTAGATTACGTATCCTAACTGTGCCCTAACAGCACTCTGGTTGTCTAAATCATGCACCGCACTCTAATAATGGCGCCCAGGAAACTGTGCCCTTTTTCCGCAAGGACATACATTTATCATAAATTCAATAAATTCCATGCAAAATTGCTCGCGGGTGAAAATATTGTGATTTACATGCGACTAAACCACCGTGGCTGCCAATTACTGGATTCAGGCATGTTTTGTGTCATTCAAATAAGCACAACATAATTCAACATGATTCACTGTACTTACATGTATGTCATAAAGTTTGTTTCCAGTGTTGAGCAGAGCAGCTCAAGAACATGCTGATGAGTTATCCACCCATATGAAGAGGGTTAGACAATGGCTTCAATGTAAACATGCTATTGGTTCAACTGCAGAAATAGGAGAGACAACACTAGTCCTACAGCAACCTCCCAACAGCGCATGCTCCATTTCGCAGGCTCCATTACCATCCCTGCCACCAATAGCGTAAGTTGACCTCTACTACGTTGCTATGACGTATGGGGGAAACCAACCAACGCACGGTTCAGTTTGAATCCGGCCGAACAACTCCTTTAGTGTTGCACATGAGCGAACTACTTTTCATATGCTCTGTCCAGATAAACAGGGAAAATTATCTCCAGATAATTCTTTTTAACGCTAGGTCAACAGAGGTATTATGCAGACTTGAAAAGTAATCGAAATGTTCGGTAAACATCTATTTTACTGTATATGATGTCACTTCCGGCGATGTGCGCGAAGGCCCCGAATCCGGTCCAAAAATCTGACTGGTGGCTGGGGTGTTATTAGACCCCCAGCGAGGTGGTTGGTCCTACAGATCCCATAGGGAAGACAACTCTGGAACTACTCTGACGAGTAGACATATTAAAAATACATTGAAAATAGGCAAAATTTATGCGACCTTTGACCGAGTGGCCTCAAACTCAATAGGCCGAAAGCTGTTCCCGAATTACTTGAAATGAGTTTGAGGTATACTTGAAATTTGATCATAATCCACATCCTTGAACTGGAGTTATAAGACAACACAATTTTATAGCCAAGGTGACGTTGACCTTTATTTGACCCTTTGACCTAAAAATAAATCGGCTTATTCTCTGCCTGATGTGCAAGGTTTGCATTAAGTTTTGAACTAATTCATTTTCTTACAGGTTCTCCCTTATATGTGTTGTAATTGAGTAAACTTGACCCTTGATCTTTTGACCTAAACATAAATAAAGTTCTACTTTCCCCCATGTTTTTTGTACCAATTCATCAACTGGAACTTTAGATTTTTCTCTTTTTTTTCTAGCTGATTTTCTAGACCAAGTGACCTTGACCTTCGAACTTAAATTCTGATAGGCTGCATTTTTTTTATTTTTGAGACAGGCCTTGCTTTTCAAGGAGCATTCATTTTGCACACTTGACCAGCCTTTGTTGTTGTGAAAGCTTTTATCATCAGCGCCATGCTGCATTGGAAAAACTATTTGACGTAATGCCTCCCTTACCTCATGACTTCCCAAGTAGGTTTTACTAAGCCTACCCTGCCTAAATCAAATCACAAACTGGTAAAATCCAGTCATATTTCCTTTTTTCCATGGCACTTCCTAACTTGAAGTGAAACTATGGACGACCTATGGGCTTTTCTATCTTTTTTTACCAGAGTTCCAACAAAGGAACCAAGTCCGTACCAGGTTTTAGACACACTTTTTCCAAAATATGAACATATTGTATGCCATATATTTACCATTTAATAACTTCTACATAAATAACATATTTAGATTTATTTTTCATTGCAAAATATTTTGTCATTGAATTTTTTATTTTACTTATTTTTTAATAATTGTTAAATAATAACCCAAGCAGGGTGCTTGATACTGAAATTTAGATATCGACATAACTCACGAGGTATACTCTTCGTACATATTTTAATTTTCCTTTTATTCATTTTTTTTTATTAAATGTAAATTTTTATCGCAGCAAAATGAAATTGTATTATCTACCGCATACATGTATCATCAAAGAAGCATTCACATATGGATACAAGCAATTTTAAAGGTTTTATTTCTAGGAGAGCTAATCACTCTTCTTGAAAGATTTAGGACTATTTATAGCTCTCCATCATTTATAAAATGGCAAGGCCTATGGAGTTGTTCATCAAATACTAACAGAGATATGGATCAGACAAGAAATTGTTGCTGCAAGTCAAACATTGAGAATGATGACAAATGATGGTAAATAAAAGATGAATTCGTCCGTTGAATCAACCTTTTCGAACACATAACCAGAAGACAGCTCATTGTCTTTATGTTTTAATACTATTTTACTGATTTTGCAAACAAACTGGAACAAATAATGTTGAAGCCTATTGTAGAGATTGGTTTCTACATGTATATAATTGTTTCAACACAAGTACCTCACACAACATATTTTCATAGCATTTCAAAGAGAGCATGTGCACATTTTACAGAGAATTGATGGTCACTTTTGCCGAGTGAATTAATCAGTGAACGGGTTAATCATACCGGTTCATCATACTGATGAAAATGAAGTATTCTACCGCACCCCATGTGTTTTATCTAATAACATTGTTACATATAATGAAGGTGGCATCTCATTCCAATAGATACTACCTTACAACTGATTCGGTGTGGTATGAATGATGTCATAACTACCTTACAACTGATTTGGTGTGGTATGAATGATGTCATAACTACCTTACAACTGATTCGGTGTGGTATGAATGATGTCATAACTACCTTACAACTGATTCGGTGTGGTATGAATGATGTCATAACTACCTTACAACTGATTCGGTGTGGTATGAATGATGTCATAACTACCTTACAACTGATTTGGTGTGGTATGAATGATGTCATAACTACCTTACAACTGATTCGGTGTGGTATGAATGATGTCATAACTACCTTACAACTGATTCGGTGTGGTATGAATGATGTCATAACTACCTTACAACTGATTTGGTGTGGTATGAATGATGTCATAACTACCTTACAACTGATTTGGTGTGGTATGAATGATGTCATAACTACCTTACAACTGATTCGGTGTGGTATGAATGATGTCATAACTACCTTACAACTGATTCGGTGTGGTATGAATGATGTCATAACTACCTTACAACTGATTCGGTGTGGTATGAATGATGTCATAACTACCTTACAACTGATTCGGTGTGGTATGAATGATGTCATAACTTTCTTCGTCTGTGCAGTTGAACGTTTGATTACTCAGGCCTGTGGCCTTCGTGATCAAACTTAAGACTCATCCTATTGCATCGCGATCTATTCTAGTTCTTTTACCGCAGTAAACAAGTAATTGTTTTTAATTACCATAAATAACAGCACCATATAATTACCTTGCCACATTGTTTACACTTTCCTTCCTGCCGTCTCCGATGGACCCAGTGGTGCCTCATGAATGTTTGCTGTTGATGAAACATACAAGTCATTCAGATACTGATTTGTACAACAATTCCTGAACCCTGTGGAATATTTTAACTGGGATATTTTCAACCTAAAGATGACGGAATTCCCCCCTCTCATCCCAGCATCTCTGATGTGCAGGAAGAGAGGGATTCTTTGAGTATAGGCCGCAGGCCTTGAGGGGTCACACTGCATATTCTATCATGCAGTCAGCTGACAACGTGATTCTATTGAGAGCTTAGTATTATCTAGCTGGGATTATATAAGCCCCAACCACCCTAAATCACCCGTCTTTTTAACGCAACAGTATATACGGATGGGTGTAGACCTACAGCCAAGTAACTTCATCTGGATAATGAGAAACCACAATGGGTGGGTGTGACCCCTCAAGGCCTACGACCTGTACTCAAAGAATCCCTCTCATCCTGCACATCAGAAATGCTGGGATGAGAGAGGGGAATTCTTTTTTGTATGGCCTTGACCTATCGGAGTCACACTGCATCTTTAAAGAACGGACAGCAGACTCCCGTTATCAGCAGAATACCCCATTATTTGTACACAAGGAGTGAATAGAATTTAACGTCGCTTTCAACAATATTTCAGCTATATCACGACCACCCAGCCCAGTTGTGTTCCTGCTACTTCAAAGAAGAAATCTTTGAAGCAGCATGGAACCATCCACCCTCCATCCACCCTATAAAACACTGACATGACTGAGGACAGCGCACAAGACACAGACAGGACGCTTACATGGTGCAATAAAGACAAGTGATATTAGTGCTAGACACCACATTATCAAGTTCCTGTTGCTTCTCAGCAAAATGCATTGAAGCAACAGGAACCTGAACCCACCCAACCACCGGCTTAACAATACAGGACTATACAACTAATACATGTATAACAGAAGTAATTCAGGACAAACCTGTCTGAGCAAACGTATTGCGGTTACACATGTGCCTTCCAAAGGTTTATGATAAAAAGCATGAAAAGTTCTCGCCGACGACCAGTCAGCCGTCTTAATGATATCCTGCACCGAAAGTCCCTTTCGTCGTGCAGCTGAAGTCGAAGCTCCTCTAAAGGAGTGAACTTTAAACATCTCTGTGTCTATGCCAGAAAGAGCTAATACTTCACAAAGCCAACGTGAAATGGTACTAGTAGTAACTGGCTTAAAAGTCTTAAAAGAAATCAGCAGTTGATCAGACTTGCGCTTGGACCTGGTTCGTTTCAGATATTCGATCAAAGTTCTCACAACACAAACGTCCTCATCACTGAACATAATCAATTCCACGGATTTAGCACATTTCCGACGTGGTCTTAAGAAAATCAGTAACCACACAAACAACCTTCCGTTTACAGTTAGGTAACCTCCTATTCGACATTTTAATGCATGAAGGGTCTGGACTCTCTGAGCCCTAAAGCGCCACTAATTTAAAAGTCACTAACTTCATTGAAACAGAATGAACGGGAACTAGAATTCGTAGATAAGCCAAAAACAACAGAAGCATTCCATGTAGTATTATATCTCGGCTTAGGAGGGGAAGCCTCAAAAACTCCCTTCATCAATGTCTTAACCAAATCTTGAGGAATATTACAACCTTTCCAAGGTCTGCGAGAGTATAGAACGATGCGTATTCACCACACTATACACTGATGAAGTAGCTAACTCTGCTAAGTAGTTTAAAACGTTCTGCACAGACGGTGAAAGGGAATTAACAGACCGTTTACCACACCGAATGCACCATGCTCTCCATGCGTAATGATGTTGTCGATTTGTAGATTTAGTGATAAAAACTGTGGCCTCAATCGAAACTCCAGATGCTCTAAGCGTCGCCCAGACACTAACTTCAGCCTCTTCCCCATTGGGTGAACGCTTCGTGTTCCCGGCAAAGTCAGTAGACCTGAGCCGTAAGGCAACTTCATGACATTGGTAATTTTGTCAACATCTCCGCTAGCTGCGGAAACCAAAGCTGTGTTGGCCAGAGTGGTACCACCACTATGGCCTTCCTGACAGTCGTCTGATATCTAAGAGAGGACTCTCAACAAGAGCCTGAAAGGAGGAAACCAGTATGGTTGAAAATCAGACCATGAATGAATCTATCACACAGGATGAAGAATCAGGCCCCCATCAGAGCGATAACGATCAAGCTGACGATTAAGCCTTGTGGCAAACAGATCTGGCTTGAAAAATGTAAGTGATACCACTGAAAATGCTATGATATAACATCCATTCAGTAGAATCATTGAACTTCCTGGATAATATATCTGCTTCTACATTCTCCACACCAGAAATAAATTTTGCACTGATATGTATACATGTTATGACAATCAATAACATCATATATTGACAAAGCTATAGCATTGAGATGCATTTTCGTTCCACCTGAACGATTAATGTAACTGACAGTCGTCATACTGTCAGATACTACCTGAACATGTTTCCCAATGAAATCGGAGACAAAGATTTGAACGCAAATAAAACCGCTAATAGCTCCACCTGGTTTATGTGTCTCAATGACACGGACAGTGTCCACCTACCGCCTGCCGTTCTACCTGTACAAAAGCCCCCCAACCAGATTTCGAGGCATCTGTGCTAATATAAAAACCGACAGGAGGATTACGAATAACAGTTCCATTGTTCCTAGCAACATTGTTAATCCACCAATAACCTCTGCAGGCTCTGATAAAGTCATAAAGCCATCATAATCTTGATTTTCAAGGGCCACAACTTTGCTATTTTCCAACCATCTGTAATGCAAGCGGCCCAGTTTCACAGCTCGCATGCTAGACGTATACATGCACACCGATCAAACTAGCAACTTGCCTTATTGTTAAAAGTGAGGAATTAAAAATACTTTGTGAGCATTCAAGCACTTTGTTGACCTTTCCTGATGACAAAGAAATTGTAAAAGTTGATGAATCTATAATAAACCCCAAATATGGTATTACTTGAGACGGGGTTGTGACAGACTTTTCAGGACTATGAAGAAACCCAAAAGACTGAAAAATATACAGCATATCTTGGGTCTGTTCTGAACATTTTTGGTTGTCCTGGTTCATGATCAATGAATCATCGATAAAATGTGCACAACGAATACCATTACTGCGAAAGTAGCAATACAAAGGTTTTAACGTTTTAGTGTAAACTCGAGGAGTCGATGAGCCCGAAAGGCAAACCGGAATATTGATAGGTTCGATTTCTCCATCGAAAATGCAAATACTTGCGATGCTCAGAGGCAATAGGAATACTATGACAAGCATCCTGTAGATCTATTCAAAGTGAAAAAAATAACTCCCAAGTAAATTCCTTGTTATTAAGCTAAACCTTTCATCACTTCCACTCTTTGCATTTCTTGTTCTACATGAAGTCAAAGGTAAGAATTTGAATAACACAGTTCTCTCCTCTGCTAGTCACGTGTCAGCTCACTTCCCACAATTCCTTCTTGTTCTACCGAGTTACATGATCAAGGTGTATCTCAGTGGGGAAGGCGGGTCGGCATCACTGGAAGTGAGGTAAGTTTTAACTTAATAACAAGAAATTTACTTGTGAATTTTTTTTATTTTTTGTATTTGTTATTTGCGCTGAAAACTTATCTCACTTCTACTCTTTGCATAGAATGCCACATAAAAGGATGGCGTGTAATCTGATACAATCCGTGAAATGTCATAAAAGTAGTGAGCAGAGTGACTAGTACAGAGTAGAAATCAAAGATCTTCTACCTCACTGAGGATCCATGAGATCATACAACAGCAGTAACCTATATGGCAATGGTTTATAGGAAACCTCTGTCGCTACTCTGACTTCAAGGTCCACCCTGTTTTCCAAAAGAGAACGAGAGGAAAATGCACTCACCAGCATGCAGGTTAAAAACTGTGCGTCTGATCTTTATCTTGCTGGCCTCGGTCTCATAGAAACCCTCTGTCCTGTTACAAGTGGGCTGATGAAGTAGAGGTCGTCACATGCTAACGTCATGTCCCGGAGGTAGAAAGAGGCAAACGTCGTATTTGACCTCCAGTAGCACGCCCTCATAATATCAGTCACCGATCTATTAGTCCACAAAGGTCATGATGCCGCTAGTGCTCTAATCTCGTGATCCGAAACGTTTACAAACGCAGCTTGTCTATCCGTAGCCGTGGAGTACGTTAGTCGAATCGTATTTTTGAGCGTGCGATATGTATCGCCAAATTTGAGAAACTTTGAGTGTAGGCGCTTGGTGGAATAGCCCTGTTTTTTAAGTTTCTGCACCAATGTTTTGTGACGTTGATTAAAATCGTCACATTTAACACAGGATCTAGCAAATGCTACTAAGCGAGATATGTATACGCCATATGCAGGTCCCACTGGAATATTACTGTCCAGAAAGGGATAATTTACGATGTCGAAATTGTAATCATCTCTTTTGTCATAAAGTCGACGAGAGAGAATGCCCGCTTCATTTTTATAGAGATATAGATCTAAATATGATGTGCCTATAGGGCTATCTGTAGTTTCCTTCAAATCCAGTGAAGGTGGATATATATCCTTCACTGCGTCATCTATATAGCGATTATCCACAGCGAGAAGATCGTCTATATAGTTGCCACTCTGTGGAAATTATCTGATTCCGTCGTGAAAGCGAGTCCGCTAAGATATTCAGAACTCCCGGGATGCGCCTGGCCAATACTGATATGGTGTCGTCTCAACACAGACCGATAAAGATTCCGCTTGGCTTTGTAATTGCGGAGATCTCGTCCCCCCTGCTTGTTGATGTAGGACACGACTGATGTGCTGTCCGTAGCAACCAACAGATTCTTGTCGGTCAATACGCTCACCCACGTGCGGATGGCATGTGTCACTGCCATAAACTCCAACACGTTGATATGGTATGAGCGTTCCTTAATTGTCTATAACCCGGATATCGACTTGGACTCGAGGTGGGCTCCTCAACCTTCCATAGATGCGTTCGTGAACAGATGTGTTGGACGAAACGGAAGTAGGGACACACCCGGCATCACGTGGAGTGGATCCAGTCACCATTGGAGGCAGGCATTGTTTGACAAGAGGCGTGATAGGTATCAACGGATTCAACTGCCTTTCGACCCATTGATGATTGAAATAAATCATTAAGGGACGAGGCTGCAACCGCCCTATTGGTGTTACGTCCTGTGTTGACGTCAAGAGGCCGATTATCGCAGCAAAGTGTAGAGTCCTGGCTTGCAGTCAAGGGGGAGGCGTGTCGAACAACAGGCGATAGCCGTATCTGATAGTTCGAATGACCCACACTTCCGCCCCGATCACTATCCAGTTCCGCCAGAACGACTGAAGCCGTCCCCCCCTACCGGAAGATCTTGATGTGGCGGGACCGGAAGCACAATGTTTCGGTGTTCCCGCCATACCGAAAGTCACCGGTATGGCCCGAAACATCAGGTATCCTTCTTTGACTGCTTGCCTCTCCCCTTACCCTGCCTCTTATGGCCAATCAAAGCTCGATAACCTAGGCTCTAAAGAAGCTGGTGCTTGGCTTTGCTGTTGATTAGAAGCACCGGAAGAACCGGAAGGCGGGTTCTTCTTAATCTTCTGAGCCTTTGGAAGCCGTCGGTGGCTTGACTGAAGCACGAAGCTCCGGAAGTCACTGACCTGTCATGCTCAATACGAGAGATTTCAGGATGGACTTCGGCAACAGCATCACCGAACAGTAAATAGGAAGCTGTAGTTGTTTCTAACAAGCTTCTCTTTACTGCTTCCGGTGTAATCATGCATTAAAGGAATGAAGGCCCGTCTCCTTAAATACGGCAGGGGGACGATGAAGGCCACCAGAGAAACCGGAAGCAGATTGGAGAAGGTTAGACTAACCAGTCGTTACAGTGTTAGTATTTATTACTGAACGACCGGAAAGTCCAGGCCTCAACGGGGTTGAGGAAGGCAATCTCGCAATCCCGGGTTCAAATGAAAATTTAGCATTAGGTTTTAGCCATGGTTTTCAAAATCATAAGTCGATACCGATCGGGCGATCGGGAACGTCTGGCTCTCCGACACCATCATCGTATCCAGGTGTCCGCTCGATAGGAAGTTCGACCGCCACTGTCGTAGTCGTGCCGGTTTCCATATCTTCGAGAGTCCCTTCCACTTGAACGATCTGGGTCAGTTTCTTACCCGATTGGCCCTTCGCCCGGTCTGAAATGGAAGAAACATGAGCGGGAGGGAGCGTTTGTTGATCTTTATTTACGATCAATAAACTGACTAACGTAGGCCCAGCTGGCGAATCAACAAACTCCCTAGTTTCCTTGATCACGCTAGCTACATACGTATCACTGGCGACATTAGTAGGCACATTGGCTTTATTATCATCAGAGGCCAGTGTCCCGGCTAGATAGACTTGAAACAGGCCAAGCGCCCACATAATACATTCTTCACAGGCAGTATCCCAGGTACGTACTATTCCCTGGCGACATGAAGGGCATTTGGAATGTAGGTCATATACAGGGCTTGTCGCCATCGCAACTTATGCACGACATTTGAGACATATTTTGAGCCATAATATCTTGATAATCGTAAAGAATACTTCCCAAAGGACTTCTTGCAGAATATCAGACGTAGTGATTTCGCTAGAAATAGATAAATTTTCACGGAGCAGAACAAGATGGCCTCCTTGATCCACGGAAATAGAATCAAGGGATTGTGGGAAGTGAGATGACACATGACTAGCAGGGGAGAGAACTGTGCTATTCAAATTCTTACTGTTGATTTCATGTAGAACAAGAAATGCAAAGAGTGGAAGTGAGGTAAGTTTTCAGCGTAAATAACAATCCCCTTTCTTGACCAATTGTAAGGTTAAATCCAGAGTTTTTCCTGTTTTAAATGGTGGTACTCAAACTCATTCAATCTCTTAAGATTAAGAATCGTTCTGAACTTCCCGTTTTTCTTACGCCTCAGGAAAATGGTAGATATAAACTGATCTGATGCCTCTTCACACCTTTCAATTGCCTGTTTACTAAGTAAACCCCAAATTTTGTCATCAATCTTAGATTCTTCACAATCAAACTGAGCTGAAGTGGCTCGATCCACTGGTTGATAAGGGTTCGAATGAAACTCAATCTTATGACCTTCGACATTTTCAGTACCCATGGGTCAGAGGTTGATTTTTGCCATTCTTATAATTTCGTTCTAATATTACCAGCAAAAAATCTGTTTATCTTTATTTCCTGGCCAACTGAGTTGCAGGAACAGATTGGGCGCCGGCATTCACTGGCAGCTGCTGACTCCGACCCCGGTATGAGTAAATACTTGCGTACCTTTGCGAGGGAAAATTGTATGGTCAGGTTCGCCTGCCACGCCAGCCCCGGGTGAAAGGCCGGCCTCTTCCTGCCCGAGGCCCTGCACCCCCCTGGTATTTGTATTTGGGTAGTTCTCTCTAGTGAACTTGGTGATTCTAGCAATATTATCAATTTCCTTAATACGGTCTTTGACATCTCCAAATAAAGTTCTAGATGTTGGGGCATTCAGCGTACATCTACGCGAACCATATCGCTCGGACAGGTATGGTTTCACACTCTGTCTGCATGACACAGAATTGTTGAAGTAAGTGTTTGATAACAATGATAAAGAATCTGATGCCAGCTCCCGGCACTTATTGACCTCTACACGAGGAGAGCTAGAACAAAGCTCCTGTGCTATCTTAGCTACGGCAGTCATGCCATATGTCCCAATAGTTTGCACTTTCTGCATAGCGATGTCTCTTGACCTGGCGCTTGCATTCATTGAATTCCAAATTTCTGGATTGATTCGTGGTGGCAAAAGTTGTTCACAGTTCTTTGAATTTCCATGTTAATCTGCCATTTTCAACACTTCAGTTTTTCCTGGGACTAAAGCACAACAAATCTGCCTCCGCCATTTTGGCAGGCTGTATTTAACCACGTGGTCTACTCTCGTCTCGAGACGTTTTCTACATGGCTTTATTCATCCTCCCCGCAGCGCATGCTCCATTTCACAGGCTCCTTTATCATCCCTGCCTCCAGTAGCGGAAGTTGACCTTTACTACGTTGCTATGACGTATAGGGGAAAACCCACGTATGGACGGTTCAGTTTGAATCCGCTAGGTCAAAAAAGGTATTATGCAAACTTGAAAAGTAATCGAAATGTTCGGCAAACATCTATTTTACTATATATGATGTCACTTCCGGCGATGTGCGCGCGGCTCCGGATCCAGTCCAAAAATCTGACTGGTGGCTGGGGTATTATTAGACCCCCAGTAAGGTGATTGGGCTTTATTTTTGCCTTTAGAGTTGGTGACATTTCCACCTCTGATGCCTCTAGCATTTTTATCAGCGCCGGTGGGACTTTTTTTCAACCGTCTCTGGTAGAGACATTATTGGAATGCCGTTCTGATCAAAACCCTCGAATTGAGGGCACGAGTCTTCGGTTCCGGTCAGATCGTCCGACTCAAATAGGTCGGTGAACTCCGTACATTTACTGGAGCATGGCTCACTCGAATATGCAGTGTGACCCCGATAGGTCAAGGCCATAAATATATTATTCTAGTAATAATAGGATAATTTGATCCATATTTACCATATATGCACAACACGCTTTATCATTATAGTTAAAAATATGGCCCATGACAAAACTGCGAGACAAAACTGCAGCTGACAAACCTCCTCTCAAAACAACAATACGAAGCTGCGCATCTGAATACTCCTCGCCTCTAGGCGCCAGTCATTCATAATGTACTCAACTTTAACCATAAGACTTTGAAGACGTCAGGAACATCAAGCAGTCAAGAGACAAATATACAGATTATTAAAAATTTTGCAATTAGAAGTGGCCCCTAAGGTTTTCGTTCAATCCGAGAAACCGGTAATAATTACATGTACATCGCACTTGATGTATTGATGATGTATACCAAGTATCATACTAAACACTTGAACAGTATCAAAGACAAAGGATATGTAGTTCATCAATGATTTTACATAAAAACTAGAGCCTTAGGCACTGAAACGGGGCTATTTAAATGTAAAATAGGCTGTTGGAATAATTCCACGAATTCTTTGATGTTCCGTCCCATGGTGAAGAGCCATACTTGTAGTCTCACACATTCCTCTGAACAAGGATCTCTAGTGCTTTAGTGTAATATTAAGAATAATAACTTGTGACCGATGGGACAGACATTTATTATGAAACCAACCTGATGAAATAATAAATACTGTCTTCTCTGTATGTTGCCAATATTTGTACTTTTTTCAGATAATAGAAAGCATATCCTTCAAGTATATTGTCTAATTAGCAAAGTTATAATCTCAGCTAAATTGATTCAAGTGGCAATGCCTAATTAATAAAACAAGTTTAATTGACAGACACACAACCTAATCTGCTAACATGTACACACAAAAAACAGTTCTCTGCTGTGGGTATTCTTATCCTGCCATGTGGGTGTATGCGCGGAGATTGTACATTTCATCAGACAATTTAATCTGATATATTCATCCGTCAATGTGTCTACATTCATTGACATGTGATTGGAGCAGAAAGCAGATGGAAATATGCCATCATCACATGCCATTTTCATTCACAGAATAAATTTCACCAAATGTCATTTGAAGCCATGTTTCGTTTTTGAAATATCAGAGTGGCTAATTCGAATGATTAGTAGACTAAAACGAAGCAATAACTTGCTATGAAAATCATGGAACAATGAAGCCACACATGCTGTTGAAAGATCCATGCAGTCAGGGGTATTTGTGGATGTCCACATTTTCCGTAAAGATATAAAAACTAAAGTTGACATACGTAGCCCTATATCCCAATCGAGGTATAGGCCTATATCTTGATCGAGGTATAATACCTTCCCCGATCAAAGTATAATACCTGGGTCAAGTTATTTCCCAACCTGCCAAAATTTGAAATAACCAGCACATGATGATGAGCTGCAAACGAGTCACATATTTCTTTCGCGAAGCATCCTGTGTATTGGCGGACCGACGAATTATCAGCGATGACATTAACAGCTGGCTGAATTGACAGATAATCCTGTAGACAAATGTACGACAGAAAATGAAGATTTAATTTACGAAAATCACTGCAAATGGGTTGTCTGCTATTCCTTCGCCTTATGGCTTAAAAGATGGCGGACTTCTTTTACACAGGGACCTGTATCAAATGGATTGCATATACATGTACATACCCATCTCACACCTCAAAGAGATCTTGAAATTCACTTTTCCGTGAGAAATTACCGGATTTGAAGGCTCGATTGAGAGCAAATAAACGCAATTTATGCAGACCTGGCGGTGTTCTGTTTTCTGTTACAATTCATAACACAAATCCCGGATCGTATATGGCGCTGCGGTACACAATTTTGGTAAAATCCTTTCTCAAATCAACAGTTATAATCCAACGCTTCGAGCATCTTCACGGACGTTGAAAGACAGTCTAACAATTACGTCACGCACTACGAACAACGCTGATTGGCTGTTTACACTATTGCACTGCACAGTGCGCGAAATTCAGAACTGTCAAACGTGTCGGTCTAGGTTAATCAATCCAAGATAGCCAATCAGCGTTGTTCATGGTGCGTGACGTAACTGTTATGATTTCGGGTTCGAGGCTACGGCAGTCCCTCTTGCATATCGCTCCAATTTCAACGTCCGTGAAGATGCTCGAAGCAGGGGATTTTATCCGCTGATTTGAGAATGTTTTTTACCAAAACTGCACCGCAGCGCCATATACGATTTGGGATTTGTGTTATGAAGTGTAACAGAAAACAAAACACCGCAAGGTCTGAATAAATTGCGCTTATTTGCTCCCAATCGAGCCTTGAAATCCGGTAATTTCTTACGGAAAAGTGAGTTTCAAGATGACGTCCCTTCCATCCCTTTGAGATGTGAGATGGGTATGTAAATGCAATCCAAATGAGACATGTCCCTGTGTTCGACTAAACAGAAACAGAACTGGCTTGTGGCAAACCTGGTTCCTAGGGGACTTCACGATTTCCTAAATATAGCCACTATATATCCTATTGCTGCAGGAAGAACAACTGTGCGCGGCTGTGGGAACGAGGTTAACTCTTCTACGATCCTTCTGCATACAACTTGCCATTACAAATCAACACCAACTACTGTATGGAGAATGTATGTTGTCGTTATGGTGGTGGTTATCTCCCCTGTCACCTTTTCTGCAGAAAGACACGGGGTGCATGTAATATATAAGGCTCTTTGTGTAGACCAGGGAAATGCTTGCAACATTCCAAAAATATTTCAGAAACAGAATGGAAAGAAAACATTTCTGAATACAGGAAAAGTATTACAATGTATGTAAATGATTTGACCACCACTGGATTTTAGAAAATTACCATCAAAAGATAATGGTGAGGGTCTTGAGGGGTAAGCTCAAGGCGAAAATTCCAAACTGTAACTCAACACAAATATTTCATGAAAATGTAAATGAATTCAGACAAAGTGAGTGAGATATCCCATTGTTTTCTAAAATGAATTACACTTATACTGGTATTATTTAAGACTAATTTACTGCCCGAACACGCTTTCCAATGAGAATGAGTTAGCCCCACAAAATCACTCAACATGCGCCTCTCAAAATCTGTGGTTTAGCAGACGACATATTTTGAGTAGGAAAGTAGTGCCACTGGAAAATTAACAAATGTACGCATAAAATTAGATAAATACAAATGTAACTTGAAGATATCAGAACTGAAACTATACACGGACATTAAAAACACAGTAACCTGGACACTCTAAAGAAGGAAGTTTCAGACCTCTTTCCTGTCGTGTAAGAACTCTATCTTGTACTGTGTTAGCAAGACACAGCCCCGGTGCTCAAGTTTTTCCTCACTACAAGACGGGACCATTAGTCCCTACGTGCCTAAATCGCCCCGTAAAAATTGACCATAGAGGTCAATGTCCCCCGCCAGGAACACCATAACTGTTGCTGCTGGTGGGGGACATGGACCTCTATGGTCGATATTTTTTGGTCGATGATATCTCGTATCATTGATAAAGAGTATAATTTTGAAAATGGAGATCTGTCTCATAAGCCATACATCCCACAAGTCGATCAGTTCAATAGCCCTTATCAAAATTAAAATATTGCTGCAATATCGCAGCAATATTTCTGCAACACAATTTGATTGCCAGAACGACCAACAGTGTTAAGTTTTTTTGTCACCACTAGCGGTGACAAGTTCTGGTGACATTTGCAGCAACAATTTTGATCGCTACAAACCTATTTCTGGCAATAATGTCGCCACAACCCTTTTTCTGGCAATACCCTCACGGAATTGAGCGCGCGCCCTAATAGAGCGCGCGCCCTATCTGCGCCCTAATTGCGCCTTACAACTCATATGCGCCCTAAACGCGCCCTAATATTTTTCTCGCAGAGCCAACTGCGCCCTAACTGCGCTCTAAATCAATGCGCCCTAATAGCGCTCTGTGGAATTTACTTTTCCAAGCATATTTCTGACCGCGCCCTAACTGCGCTCTATTGACTTAGTATTTAAAAGATCAGCTCGGACTGCGCTCTAATAGCGCCCCGTGGACTTTACTTTTCCAAGCATCTTTCTGACAGCGCCCTAACTGCGCTCTATTGACTTAGTATTTTTTAGATCAGCTCTGACTGTGCTCTAATAGCGACAAGTGGACTTTTCTTTTCCAAGCATCTTTCTGACCATGCCCTAACTGCGCTCTATTGACTTAGTATTCTTTAAACCAGCCCTGATAACGCCCTGTGGACTTTTTAAACAGTTCATGGGGTATGCAAATAATTGTGCATTAAAGATAATCGAATACATGTATGATGCATGGGACTATATTTTTTGAACGACATTCCCCAAGACTTTTATCCCTTCTGTTCCATTGCCAGTTTTAAAGCAAATTTAAAGAAATATTTTCATAATCTATTGAGAGTTAAGTTTTTATCTGACCATTCGTGCACTTGGGTGAGCCACTGTCACTGCCCAGCGTGTCGAAGAATTTGAATGCTACAATAGTGTTGCTTTGTATATAAAATGTTGCAGCCATATTTATTCATATTTATATGTTGTAATTACTTTGCATATTTTTATATTGTTATATTTGTTATGGGAGTCACTGTCTCATATAGGTGTTTTTCACCTGTGTGACATCCCAGACTGTAATGTCAAAGTTTAATAAATAAATAAATAAATAAAAATAAATAAATAAGCCAGGTATGTTTATTCAACTGGGACGTGTGATCAGGACGTGGTACAGGGTGGGTTAGAGAACACATATGCCATGTTCACGTGACCTAGTGCCCATTATACCAGAATGGCTTGTCGAAGAAAACCAAATCAATTCATAGCCCAAATGTGACAGCGATATTTGGCACAACCCTTATAAGTATTGCTCATATTGAGCACGCATTAAAAAACAAAGAAGAAGTTTGGATGATAAAGGTTATATTTCATGATAAATATAAAATGATGAACACACAGCAAGCATCCAGTATACAAAAATATAGTTTTGACAATTATAATTACTGTTAATAATATGAAAAGATCGATTTAGAATTATTGAAAATTGATAAGACTACAGCCATTTGAGCCAGAGCTCAGGGATTGAGAATATGTATTTAACTTCAAACAATTTGAAACGAAATTATAATAAATCAAGGGGCCTTTTAAGACCTTATAGAACCCATGTTAAATATTTGATGTAATTATCACATTTATGAAAATACTTGTACAATATTATTTCGTAATATCATAAAAGACGAGCTCTGCCAATTTCATTTACTCAAATGAATTGAAGTGAAAATTGAATAAAAACAAAAAACAAATACCAGGATCTGACAGTTGATTTGTTTGGGGAACATCTGTGTCAGCTGACGTTCCAGATGCAGACACGTCGTCATATGGCATAGGCCTATGATGTTTGGCGTTGGCCTCCGCTAGTTTCCTTTTGGCTCTCCAAGCAGTAGTTCTGGGCTTACGTGCGTTGTTCTGGTCTGGCGAAACAAGATCCTTGAAATATGGACCTCTTTTCCGCTTAACTGGAGTTGCCATGTTTCCTCCGTAGTACAGCTCGTCATTAACAGTCGTACTGTTGTAGTTTCTTTGAGAAGAGCTTCGGGTAATTATAACGCAAAATTTATAAGTCGCGGGGATTTCCCCGTTTTATAAAGTACGTAACCAGCGGGGATGGAAGTGGATATTTCACACTTCCGTCTACGTACCACGTGATTCGTCGTAGCACATGCGCAACGCAAAAAGACGGTACTGAGCATGCGCAGCAACGGTGGTTGGCGGCTGAATTTGTATAAGTTCTGTCACTTGTTCCGTCAAACTCATTCAAAATTATCGCTGTATCGCTTCACATCTCTCCACATTCAATCAATTATGCCACTGTACGCTCTTATCGACTGGGATGACGGTTGTGTTGATGTCATCGTACTGTCCCGTGTAACTGAACCAAGAAAACCATACGGTGACTACAAGGAAGGTGATCATGTCACCGCCCGTTTTGGGAAAGAACTTCACGGAGCGGATCTCGTGAAAATCGGTGGTATGTATTTTTTTTTTTTTTTTTTTGAACAAGTGTCGCTCTTGGTCAAATTATAATATTAACAGTACTTTGTGCTGATACTTATTGGACATCAACTTGGAACTGGGAATATTGTACCTGTAGGCTGAATTCTCTGTTGTATATGGATTAAGATTACGAAATGAAATATTTGCCCTTTCCTGATGTTTTAAATTTTACATTTGTCACGCAGTGGATAAATAATATTTGATAAAATTTGAACGGAACAATTTTCGCCAAACTCCTATAATATATATATTTTTTCACCATTATTCCTCAATTCACAGATTGCTGTCACATGTTTGTTCATGAGATAATCATAATGAGTAAAGTTTAATCTTTCTTATGCCTTGTCTACCACTTCCAGTTAAAAAAACAACATGTTCAGTAATGCTCAATGTCTTGAAGTGTACAATCAGAATTAAGAAATGTTTGTTTTATACTCACTTGAAAAAACGGCCCACATGTTGAGAGAAGACATGTTCTTATTTGGGCCATTTATCCAGAATAATGTATCCAGAATACTAGTATAGACTTTGTCCAAATAATCTCTATTTTTTGTATTTCCTGTACACATAACACTCCAGCTGTGAAGCACTTGGTCTTTGCTCCTTGCTGAGCAATTTTTACTGCTACTGGAACTTCATTCATTGTTAATTAATGGTTATTTTTCCTTTGACAGAAAACAAAGCAACACTGAATGCCTTAATGAAGGAAAGACTGGCCACACTCAATGCTGCCGATGAGCAATCATTTTCTGAGGAGACTCCCAAGGAAAATGAACCACCGCAGACGTCTACCGCTTTGAAAGGTATATTATCAAGTCTTCCAAACTTATCTTCTGGCTTCTCATTTTTATTTGAAGAAGTAAATTGCATCAAGTGGATGTTCAAGAATATAAAATTTAATTCATGATTTTATCTTTGTTTACATATAGTTTTCAAATTACATTTTGACTTAAATTTCCAGGTTTATCTCCTCAAGTGCTACATGAATGTTTGGCTGTCTTTTTTGCTTTTCATTTATTCATTATTATATTTTATCTCCAGCTGTTCCAACCAGAAATGGCAGGGCCTCAAAGGTACTGAGAAAGGATGCAACACCAAACCACACTGCAGCCCAGCGCCGTCTGGCAACTGTCCTGTCAGAGATTGAGGGATGTTACAGTAATGAGAATACAACACCAAAGCATACACAGGAAGTGAATGCCAAAGGCTATCCAGTTTCTACCTTTCAGCATTCTGCACACTTCACTCGGACAGTAAAAGGTCACAGATTCCACAGCGGTGCAGAAAAAAAAGAGCCACGTCATACTGACTGAATGAACCGATCTACTCCCCCAACCAAAAACTGTGCTGCTGACCGAGTGCCGATGGATATGTGCTAACGGATGATTATAGTGTTCTAGAACTGTGCTGGATTTGTAGAACTGACTACTGTACTTGATAGTTTTGAAGAACTGTGATGTTACCCCTCAGTCTATTAGAATGCAGGGTTCTGTTGTCGGCATGTCTTTAGTCGTCAACAATTCTTGTCAACACTCTAGAAACCAAACATTGCCTCAAGGGACTGGGCGCATTGTGATGGGTATCGGGGGTACATGCTCAAGCTTCTTCTGCATTCAACCAAATCTTTCAGGCTTTTTATATATGCATTTTTCATTCATTGTGTACCAATATACACCGACTAAAACTGTCTGGCTGAGGGGTTGTTGCATCTGTTAGGTACTGCCTCATGTTTTATTATAGTTTGCTATATTCATAAATTTTTTTAATCTGGTAATACAATATACCTTATCAGTTCAACTCATTTTCATCTTGTTCATTTATTTAAAAATAGATTCCATACCAATGCAACTTTGGATCATTAACATTGATCTGTTGCCATCAAATTCTCACATATTTTCCATGGAATTCAGTATTTTGAGAAATTGCACGAAAATTGCTCTGTATTCTGACATCTGAAATGGAGGAAACGATTCAACTAGAAGAGGCTGTGTTTCGATGGCAAACCTACCATGTCCCAATCTCTCCCTCACAGCGGCTATCCTAGTATTACCCTAACTGCACCCTAATTTTCAACTGGAGCAGATGATGCACCCTAATAGCGCTCTAACTGCACCCCAATAGCACCCTAACTGCACCCTAATAGCGCTCTATTAGTGCGCCCTAATAGCGCTCTATTAGTGCGCCCTAATCGCGCTCTATTTAGGGCGCAATTTGAGCGCAGTTAACATACATGAAACAGCGCCCTAATAGCGCTCTAGCCATATTGAGACTAATGTCAACTCCAGGGGCGCAGTTAGGGCGCGCGCCCTAACTGCGCCCTAATTTTCAACTGGAGTAGATGATGCGCCCTAACAGCGCTCTAACTGCGCCCTAATAGCGCTCTATTAGTGCGCCCTAATCGCGCTCTATTTAGGGCGCAGTTAGAGCGCAATTAACATAATTGGAACAGCGCCCGAATAGCGCTCTAGCCATATCGGGACTAATGCCATCTCCAGGAGCGCAGTTAGGGCGCGCGCCCTAAATGCACTCTAACAGCGCTCTAGCTGTCTAAATCACTGCACTGTAATGGCGCTCTAACTGCGCCCTATTTCCGTGAGGGTAATGTCGCCACAACCCTTTTTCTGGCAATAATGTCACCACAATTTTTTTCTAGCAACTTTATTACAGGAGTAATATTTTTCTCTACATATGTACACAGCATTGAGCTTTCTTCTCATCTATGAGAAATTTAGCATTGCAGACACCTGCAGAAAAAATTGGTTAACGGTATCTCAAAACTGCCCATCAGATATACTTTGGAAGAAATCATATTAAACATATTAATAACTTGTAGACTCAAGAGTTCGAGGTGGCATTCTTTGAAGAGAATTTCTTTCAGACTATAGGCCTGAGATAATATGGCCACAACTCTTCCTATCAATAATGCCTGTGACAGTGGTTTATATCACCTGCAGGCATTATTGACAGAACAGTTGTGGCTATTGGCACAATTCTGGAATTGCATGGGTTTTAAACTTTTTTTCTTCCACTTGGGGCTTTTGTCCACATGGAACTTTTGTCTGATGGAGCTTTTGTCTACTGGGGCTTTTGTCCACAGTACATTTGTCGAGATACACCAACTTCACACCCCCTCCCCCACATGGAACGGATATTCGGCATGTTGTTGTTGTTGTCTTCAACATTTGGGTTAGTAATAATAGAGACTTAATTAGCAGCAGTTTTAAACATTGTAGCCCAAGTATGAAAATATTTTTCTCTTCTGGATCTTTAGTTCGCAGTGACACTTTTTAGACACATAGACTTGATCAGTTTAGTTACAGAGTTCACGCAGAATCTACGAAAACTGAACCCTATTTTGTTGTTGTTGCAACAGCCAGATGAATTGCCGATTTGCAAAAAATTCGGAATCGAAACCCGAAAATCCGGAAGCGGACGCGAAAATTAGAAGTAGCGTGACAAGTTTAATTAAGGTTTAATTAAGGCTAATTACTGTCCTTAACATGAAGCTGCGCTATCCAAACCCCTCGGCTCTGAACCCCAGCTATTATAATAAGGGTGTCTCTATCAATTGATTGGCTTGTGGGAAGAAATATTTACCCATGGTATTGTAAGTGTACTTTCCTTGAAAAAAAAAAAGTTTTCCTCCCCTTAAATTAATTTGTTTCTTGAATAAATTGAAAGAGCTGTATCGATGTCTCACCAAAACAACAGTACACATGGCTAGATAAATACAGTACATGTATACTAAATGGCACATGTATGTCATTTTCAAAACAGATTTGCAAGCATTCTTTGCATTGTCTAAGAGAATAAATGAATAAATCAGTCATCCAATCAATAAATAAATGTGATAGTATACTAACATGATAATAGAAATAATATGCAAACTTAACATAGGAATTAGTGGATTTTGTTAGACAAGGGGCATAACTCTGCAAAATACTTTCTGACACGACTCATTTTCGATAGGCATCTAGTTCAGGTCAAGAGAAACAACTGTATCACGTTAGGATGTTGTATATGGAACGGTTCTGAAATTATCACAACAACAAATCATAAATGGATTTTTATTTGTAAAAAGGGGCATAACTCTGCAAAATATTGTCCGAGATGACTCATTTTCGATAGGCTTCTGATTTACGTGAAGATAAATTTAGATGTAACAAGTTTGGTTGCCATGCATGAAACGGTTTTGTAGATATCGCGGTAACGGATTTTATTAGACAAGGGGCATAACTCTGCAAAATACTTTCTGACACGACTCATTTTCGATAGGCATCTAGTTCAGGTCAAGAGAAACAACTATCACGTTAGGATGTTGTATATGGAACGGTTCTGAAATTATCACAATAAAAATCATAAATGGATTTTTATTTGTAAAAAGGGGCATAACTCTGCAAAATATTGTCCAAGATGACTCATTTTCGATAGGCTTCTGATTTACGTGAAGATAAATAGATGTAACAAGTTTGGTTGCCATGCATGAAACGGTTCTGTAGATATCGCGGTAACGGATTTTATTACACAAGGGGCATAACTCTGCAAAATACTTTCCGACACGACTCATTTTTGACAGGCACCTAGTTCAGGTCAAGAGAAACAACTGTATCACGTTAGGATGTTGTATATGGAACGGTTCTGAAATTATCACAATAACAAATCATAAATGGATTTTTATTTGTAAAAAGGGGCATAACTCTGCAAAATATTGTCCGAGATGACTCATTTTCGATAGGCTTCTGATTTACGTGAAGATAAATAGATGTACCAAGTTTGGTTGCCATGCATGAAACGGTTCTGTAGATATCGCGGTAACGGACGGACGGACGTACGGACGTACGTACGGACAGCCGTACATGATGACGACAATACCCCTAGGCCAAATTTGGCCGAGGGGTAAAAACGACAAGAATTATTTTATTGTTCAAACTGTTCAGTTTTCTAAGTGAGAATTGATAGTATTCTCATGAAAGAAATAATTGATCCAGAGATCCGATTTTAGGTTTTAGTTTTTATACATACACTTCTCGAGCCGTTTATTTTTGGTGCGTAGCATGGAGAGGATGCGGGAAGTCGCGGAAAGAGAGAAGAGAGATTGCAGACGCTAATTACAAAACACGAAAATGATATATTCAATGATTTATTCCTTTTTTTGGAATGTGGAGTGGTACTTAGAAGAGTGAAATCTATTTGTGTGAGAGTAAAATCTTGCAACTGAACAGCAGCCGTCATTGAACAACAACAACATGATTCGTCGGTCGGTGCATCACAGACACTACCATACTATACCGTGAATAGTTATCAGTCTGATGATACTGAATGAAATTTACACTACAAACACAGCTGTCTATTACTGTGTTGGTAAGAGTGGAGTCAGATAACAGTGCAATATAGTTTTACAGTTGTGGAGAAATTTTTCTTTGAAAATACTGACGGAAGCATGGGAAAAAGCCTATGAGTATGACTGTACACCAGTTTGTAAAGAATCTCTGGGTTTATATTTTTTATTAAATATGACTCCTTGAAAATTGCAACCAAATAATTTGTGTCTGTATATTGCTGTAAGTCACCATGCGTGTATGTTAAGATAGGTGAAATGTGATATCTCACCATGCTCGCGGAACCTGGATAGAGAATTAACTGTTTGGCTGCTGGATTCTTCTTTATGGTGCACTGCAGAAGTTCCTATTTTTACGATATATTTCACTATTACACTCGGGTTTTATAAGCAAAAATATCATTCATACGTGTGTGTCAAGATTTGCCTTTCGTAGAAGCCGGTTCATAACAGTTCGGTCCACGTTTATTTTATTTTATTTTATGCCGAAATATTTAAAATTGTCAGCGTAAATACATTTTATTGCAAGAGGCTACACTGACTTCACCTTATTATCGCCAAAATGGACGATTTTCGTCGAAATAACGCTCGAAAAGCGTCTTTTTTCCGCTGTCTTCAGCGTGGTCGTGTTCGGCTATCTGCCCGCCATTTCAGAAGGTCTAGGTCTCGTTGTCAAGGGGAATCTTTGTTCTTTCTATAAATAGTCATTACTTTGATGGATGGCCAATGAAAACACGCGATAATGACGGATTTGGAAAGGATAGAAGGATATCCCCTTCAGAGAGCTGGAAGCAACGAGTCTCGCGATTGGACAAAGCCGCCACGTGGCCGAAATATAGGTCATTGATTGTCCCAGATGTTGTACTGGAAATTTTCCATAGCAAAACGACGACGTGATTTCGATAATGGCGACAATTCTGTTGCGGGAGAAGTTGACTGAATTATGTGAAAATAAAGTTCGTTGCGCTGATTTCATCGGAATCAACACCATGGAAAGATAAACTGTGCTTTTATACTTAAAATATACCAAAGAGTCATATATTTTGATGGGGTTTTCCGTGAGTATTTTATATTTTCTGAGCGGCCTTCTCGGCGAGATTTTATGAAAATATCCCTTCGCGTTATTTCTGATTGATTTATTTTTTACTTTTCTTTCTCCCGGTTTCATTCTTCTGATTAAGACAGAATATGGAGCTTACATCCAAAATATCAAGACAGACTTAGCTAACAATATGTAAGGTTTTTATAAGGTTTGGCGCATGGTAAATTTGAAAATATCGATTTAAACATTGGTACCTCAGCATACTCGCGAAGACGGACAAGTTCAGGGCCCCGCAAGTGGCCGCCCGCAGTTTACACGGGGGCCCCGATAGTGGCCGCCCGCAGCGAACCAGTTAAAACAGCTGAACTGGCAAGTAGTTATTGAGACACTTGGCTGTTCAATTACTGGGCAGTTTCTCCATCTACTGCATATTGCAAATTAGCTTCACATCCCTGGATAGTTTCAAAGGCTACCTGCGCAAAGACGGGTACAACAAGAGTTGTCGCCCATGTTTCACGAGATCAACATGTCAACTCTGGCTGTTCCAGTTCTAAAAGTAGGCATCTTTTGGCTGTAGGTCCATTTATAAGCCATCCGAACCAGTCAAGATTATAAGGATAAAAGAGTCAAAGACCGATACAGAATTATTCTGAAATGTTCTACGAGCCAATTAAGGCATAACGGAAACTTATTTTTGCATTTTTCTGCTGCTGCCTATATTTACAACTTTACGGTGAGCTAAAGTTACTCGTGGTGCACATTTCATGATGGGAAGGAAACATGGCTGATTTCCAAACCGTCCAACAAATATATATGAATAAAAATAGCAAATGTGAAAAGATTAATGTTATATGAAATTGTATTTGACAAACCAAAGATTATTTGTTTCGAACGAAGTTTGGAATTTATAGATGCACCAAGCGAGCATTTCACCCTGCACTACCGTAATGACTGAGAGCCTTGTCATCGATCTTAGCAAATATGCGATCATTGAGTGACATGCTGTGTTTCTGAAATGTTTTCGTTTGATAGCACTATTAGAGAAAACAAAGGCATATAAATATTTTCACATTTTTGCTGATTTCGGATGTCAATCAAGTATGTACATGTACAGTACGAATTGCCTTAATGTTTACACTCGTTCCGTTCATTTTGCGGTCCGTTCGCGTTCATTTCGTTCCGTTTTCCGGTCAAACGGTTCAGTCAAACTCCGTTCACAATTCGGTTATATTTCGTTAAAACTCCGTTCATCCTTTTGCGTTCATTCCGTTCATTTCGTTCATTCCATTCATTTCATTCATTTCGTTCATTCCGGTTCGTTCTCATAAATGTAAACGTGTGTAATAAATTATTTTGTCATATCGTCGGTCACATTCACGGAGAACAGTTGTTGAAAATGGCAACTTGTCATGGATTTCCAATTTCAAGAAAATAACGAAGATCGATCTTCATTATCCCCAGATTCACAGAGATATATGTTTCTTCTTTCTATTACAATCAACCTTATATTAGATCTAAAAAAAAATTTTATATGCTCTAAATTGGAATGAAATCTTTCGCGACGTCTGCCCAAAAGAGTGCTTTCTCCGAGGTCCGCGTGCTGCCAAAACAACAAGGTCAACAGCAGGGAACTCTTCGGTCTTCAATTTCACATTCCGGTTTTCTCGTGCAAAAAGAGAATGCTTATGCAAGAATTTCTTCCATTCACTCTAGATCTGTATTCTATTTGCGTTCCATAATATGATCTGTTATGAAGGCGACTGTAAAACTGTTTATAAGATTGGGCGATATGAGAAAAGAAAAAGTTATTCAAAATTGTTTAATAACATTTTTTATCAGAATATTCATCTTTTATATTAACGGTAAAATTATCTTGCATCCTTCTCGTTTGTTATCACATTAGTCTAGACAAATTTTTAGTATTATGTAAATATTTAGGAAGAATGGGCAAATAAGTTTTTCATTACCGGTACTTTTCTCCGTGATATCTCCCGTACATAAGCGACAGGTTTCCGCAACACAATTGTATTGAGGACGAAAAACATCTTTCGGAATAGACCTACCTGTAATAAAACTAGAGATCGTTTGCACTTGTAGAGACCTGTTTAGCTAAAAGCCGTGACCGTGATGATGTCACTATCGCTATGTTTCAGTTACTTGACGCATGCACGTGCGACCAACTTTCGAAAGTTGAAATTGAGTCAAGGAGAAATTTAATGGGACAGGTGCAAGGAAAAGACCTTGAGATGATCGTGGCTGTAAGCATACCGTGATCCTTCCCAAGTATTTAAGGTATGTCTGACGACATTGGGTTGGTCGATTCGTCGGCCGTGCTTTGTGCGCTACATTTTCTGGTCAAACGTGTCCTCCTAAATAATATAACGCTAGGGCTCTCCTCCTTTAGCGGGGAGAGCCCTACTAGGTCTACTTTTGGAATGTTGTACGCCTCGATGAGAACGAATCTTTTTTATACCATCCAGGATAATATTAATTAAGTATTTTCTCAACTATTTTTCCTTTTGTTAGACCCACCCGATTATATTTCGATTTTTGATTGATTGAAATTGTAGTCCGCTTCCCATTCGGATTTCGCGGCCCATCAACCCAATGTTTCACTTAAATTTCATGGTATATTTCTTCGTTCACTTAAGATCTTTTGCAGCGCTAGATATTAAAATAAATAATTAAATAATAGCATGACTGCCCGGTTATTGGACACTTTTTATGAATAAGAGTCTGCAGGTCGGTCATGCAACCACGTATGGCCAAGAAAGTAACACTGAATTAAAGACTACATCTTTAGTCATCAATCGCCATAAAAAAATATTGAAGAAAAATACGGAGAGGGACCATTCACGGTATGAAAATGCAAGTTTGCGCCCAGTTATTGGACACTTTTTCAGTGATGGATTTATATGAAACTAATCAACTTACTGTCAAATTGTTTGTCCCACAGTCTTTAGTAAACCTCCAAGAAAATTTGAACATGAATCAGCACTGTAGCCCACGAATGAGTTTTGAAGATTCAACCGGTCCCAAATTTTGCAGTTTTTGGGAGTGTCCATTATCCTTGGCTGTCAATCAGCGCCATTGCCAGTGTGAGCCACATGTCATGCTATCGTAAACTGGCTGCTCCCGGGAATTGGTCTATTTTTAGACGGAGTGGTGGGGAGATATATACATCGTCTGCCATACGCCGGTCGCGTTGCACACTGGGATTCAAAATGAAGATTCTCTATATTTGTGGGAACATTTTCAGCCAAATTTCGTTGAATTTAATCATACCTGCAATCAGGAATGAAACTGAGAAACTGGAGGAAATTTACTGACGCATTTTTTTACCCAAATTTGTGATACTATTTCCGACCCGCACGAGGGCTAAACGTGCACAAATTCCGTGAGTAGACAGAAATTTATTAGCATGTCTTTGTAACTCAACTGTAAAATTAAATTTGTATTACAGTTGTCATGTAATATTCCCAGAAAATAGCCCCACTGCATCTAGGTGTCCAATAATAGGGCCTGTCCAACAACCGGGCAGTCATGCTAAATAACAATGAGAGAGCAGAGGGAGATATAAATAGAAGTACTAAAGATTCCATTTCAAGATATGTGGTATTTTACATTTTCTCATGTCACGCAAAACGGGATTCAGGTTTTCGTTAATTTGAGCTCTAGGCTTAATTTAAAATGTTACTACTATTGTATTGGTAATATACTCTTACTTCGTAATGGGTATTAGATCTGCATGTACCCCATGTGAAATGTTGTTATTTTATTCCGTTGTTATGCTATCGTACTGGGCTCATAATGGGCGTATTGCGGGGGGGACTCCTATTTCTGAGTACAAAAAAAATCATTCAATCGCCTCCGGGACCAAACAGTGAAAAAAACAAACAAACAAAAGACGCCGACCATAACAGATTACAACACAGAATCTTGGGACAACAAGCCATGTAGTTGTTATTATAGTATTTTGAAAATCAATTCATCTATAATCACAAATTCGGTAGACTATGGAAGTGAACAGTAGGTGATCACACTTTAAAAGTACCGCACGAGTAGGACTACGTGGTGCGGCTGTTTTCAGGGGCATAGCTCTGCAGGGTCAAAGTTCCCACAGTTGGAGATGTTGATTGGACCATGTTGATTCCAATTTCTATTTTATCCAGAAACTGCGGGGGAACTTTATTCCCTTGTTTATAATCGGCGAAATTGATGCATAAATGACAATTGAACGTGTTATAAGCCTCACTGATTCCAGCCAGGGAAATAAGTACGTGTTTTTGTTGTAGGCCAAGCATTCAGAGTACCGGTAGGTGGAAAACAATTTTTCAGAGGTCATTTCTTTCCCACGTCGGACCATGCACGTTCGCCGCGGGAGTAGAGTAAAGAAAGACATGCTTCACATTTCGTTATCTATCTATACAAATTACAATCAGTACATTTTGTCCGGACAGGATCCAACTACTGAAAATCAACGACAGCTGACAGTTACCTTGTATTTCAGGTAACTGAAAAGCAATCCCAACTATCCTCCCACCGATGTCAAGACACTCTCCAAGTTTGAAGTCGATCAGTTGAACCATTCTCGAGTTATTAGTCACACAGGAAATGTGTAAAGAACCAACTGCTGACAATGCAAGATGGCTGATGGCGGCCATCTTGGATTATGCAGGTAACTGAAAAGCATTCCTAACCATTCTCTCACCGATGTCAAGCCACTCTCCACATTTGAAGCCAATCAGTGCAATAAGTCTCAAGTTATTGCTTGGACAAGATCCATGCGCTTAAAATCCAAGATGGTTGATCTTGGATTACGCAGGTGACTGAAATGCAATTCAAACTATCCTCTCACTGCATGATGTCAATTGACTCTCCATGTTTAAAGTTGATCAGTTCAATAGATCTCAGGTTGTTCGTTGGACAAGAAATGTGTAACAATCCAACTGCTGAAAATGCAAGTCTCATGACAGCCATCTTGGATTATACAGGTTACTGAATTCAAGATGGCTGACAGTGGCCATCTTGGATTATGCAGGTAATTGAAAAGCAATCCAAGATGGCTTATGGCGGCCATCCTGGATTATGGAGGTACATGTAATTGAAAAGCAAATCCCAACCGTCATCTCACCTATGTCAAGATGCTCCCTAAGTTTGAAGTCAATCGGCTCAATAGTTCTCGAGTTATTGGTCGGACAAGAATGACAAGATGCAACTGCTGACAATCCAAGATCGTTGATAACGGCCATCTTGGATTACTCAGGTACCCGAAAAGCAATCCCAACCGTCCTCTCACTGCTGTCAAGACACTATCCAAGTTTACAGTAGATTGGTTCAATAGTTTTCAAGTTATTGGTCAGACAAGAAATGTGTAACGAAAAGAAAGATTTATGGCCGTCCACTTATTTGGCAAGGGACAATAATAAGGAATTTAGAGTAGAAGATATGACATGCAGTTTTAGATGAACCTCATCTAAGGGGAAACACATCAGTAACCAGCACATTACATTATAAGCTCTTCTCTACTTTATACATCTGTCATGTCTGTGCAACATAAACAAAGATGTACACACATGACACATGCCAGCATACCCGGTAATAGTATGAATATCGGTACTTGGAAGTACATGTATTTTACAAGCCTTGTAGAGAATAAATTCAGTTTATTACATAAAACGATATGAATAATGATATCAGATCATGCATAAAAATATCTGCAACTCATTCTGACATTTACATGTACATCTACTGGGTTGGGAAGTCAACATCATACATGTACATAGACTTTATCTACAAGGCCAATCTATGCATTATGGCTAACTAGCTGTAGCCTGGCATGCCTGAAGATGTCATCATGATTCAGTTCATTTCCCAGGAGCTTAATGCCATCACACTGGATGTAAAATGTCAGTGCTAAAACATACAACATGCCAAGAAGTACCCAATTGTCATTAACAGTTTCAGACTAATGAGTCACATAATATATATTGATAATCAAAAAAGGTGGAATTATTCATGCCTTGTGTATGTGTGTGTTAACTGTTCTTACAGATTGTGTTATCTTACCAGTCATCAGCCACAGAAATGATCAGACCAATGTTTTTCCCTCAAGCAGTACAGACTCCAATGTATTCTTAAAAATGCTGCCAGATTAGCTGGAGCATGTATAACCAGTAACAAACAAGCAGAGCAGCTAATATGTCCTTCACCTGCCAGCCTGTCTAAAAGTGCATGTTGCCTTGCTAGTCAAATTCTCTCAACAAGCCAAGCTTTCCACTGACGTTGTTATAAAGGTTGATAGGAGGCAGAATTGTGTGAAAGTCTAAAAGTATAACAGATTTTGTTTTTCCAAATACTGTGTTTGGGATATATACTCATAACAATGGTTTGACCTTCATGACGTTTGGAAAATATATCAGCAGGGTTCGCAAAATATTTCAAAATGCCTTCAGGCAAGAGATTACTAAAATTTGGTCGCCCGAAATTTTTTTCACTTGCTCGACAAATATAATATGTTACAGAATAAAGATTGCTTGCAAGTGTGACCGGTGAATCTCAACGATACGATTTCCATTTCTCATGCCTTTATACCAAAACCAGTTATACTTCTTGGCCTTGGGTTGCGCCTTACTCCCGATGATGGTTTGATAATAAACAGAAATCCGGAGTTAAAAAGAATTGTTTGTCATTCATCAGAGTTATTACCCTAGCTTTATTAATCAGTGGGAATTCTAACATTTGCACATTCTTCTGGAATTAAATCTCACAACAAACATGACAATAGGTATACTGAATAAAATTGTGCAGAAATTTGTTTAAATATTTCAATGAAAGTTTTTATGGATGAGAATAGGAAGATCATTGTTTCGCTCTTGTATTTATTCATTTTGTTGCATTTGTGACTAAAAATATAAATATGAAGGAGTATTTTTTTATTTTTACATATGGAAATATGATACATTATTTGGAAACCAAAATTTAACATGAGGCACCAGAGGTGCTACAACCTCTCAGCCCCTCAACAGTCCAGTCCAAGCAACATCTCGTGGCATGGTATATAAATACCAAATTTGAAAAGAATGCGATGAAAGGTTCTCAAGTTATATAGCACGAAATGCATATAGGGTTTTGCCACGAGGTGGGGCCACCTACATGTATTTGCGAAAGTGGTCGAAATGCAATACCAGGCGACACCTCATGGCATGGTATATGCATACCAAATTTGAAAAGAATCCGCTGAACGGTGCTTAAGTTATTGCCTGGAAACGAATTTCAGATGGGCGAACAGATGGATGTACGGACACACAGAGGAACGGATGGACAATCAGAATCCAGCATACCTCCCTACTACATGTATGCACGGGGGTATACTTTGGTAAAGTTGTGATCTTATTGTCCTGGCCTGAAACTAAATGCTGTTTTCCGTTCACTTGGGCTTTTAGGCAAATCCCAAAGAGAATGCCGTATGTTTTCATATTGTTCATCATTTTCTTAGAATAGCTATCATTTATTGGGGGCGTGGACACATTAATATATCTTGAAGTTTCATACATTTATTCAGAAGATAGCAAGTAAACATTGGCTTTATTCATTCAAAAATAAAGCATCTGTATACTATAAAACGTAGGTCTTTTAGATTCACAGCCGATAATGGCCCAAATGGATACCAAACTACTATTTATAAACATAATAACTAGTAGTGTAATTCCGAAGATAGAGACCTTCATTTTGCTATCAGATATTTCGGCATTTATTTTTCCATCGTGGGTGATATAGAACAACCAATACAGTATGTACAACAATATATATATATATATACAGTAATGAGCTGGTGAGAACTAATAATATTACAGATTTTCATTGGCTAAATTACAAAAACACCTGTAGTACTGGTGGGAGTAAGTTAACAGACTGAGTAGAGTGAACTGATGTTCACAAGAAAGGTTAACTAAATTACATAAACACATGTACTATTGTGAGTGAGTTAAGTTTACATAACAGAAACAGAATGAGAAAAGTGAACTGATGTTCACAGAAAATACTATAGAGAAACAGTGTGTGTCTACGATTAACTGCTCCTTGGAGGCATTCCTTAGCAGTGGGTCGTCGATATAAAAGTGGTACTTTATACCTAGACTGTGCAGGAATAGTGCCACTGGTGTAAAAACCCGAGTAAACACCCAAGGGGAAGTTGAAAGGCTGAACGGAGGTACTTGAATTTGGAAGCGTCGTTTGCCGACCATGAATCTTAACCCTAGTCCTGTCGGCCAGTTATACGCTGGTCAGCGTGTGAGTGCCAGACTGTCAAGCAGAGTTGAACTGTTCAAAATGGGCTCGAAAGAGGCGACTGTCTGGTCGTTGAAATTTATAAATAAATTGAAATAATGGATGGTATTTGATGCACGATACATCAATTTGAAACACTGAACATGCACTCCGAAAATATTTGGCATTTTACAGCTTTAGAAATATATAGGAATCGCAATTCGGCAAAAATTGTGCACCATAAAACTCACGTTAGAATTCTATCACGTTCAGAGTACTACCGATGGACGGTCTGTTTTGCTTCATCTCCACTTAATAACTCGTCTAAATTCTTATAGATGTCACAGTATGTATTCCTGGTTTACTCGTAGCATAACGATTATTGAATATTTATTGAATATTCCAAGTAAATCGGTAAAAATCCTTCTGTTTACGCGAAGTGTAGCTTCCCACCGCGAAACCAAGCGCCATTCTGACTTCGTCGAAATCGGGCAGGGCGCATGCGTAACTCGTGAATATTTTATGCTAAGGAGCAGTTGAAGCTGTTTGACCAATCAGGAAGTCGGCTTACGTCATGTGATCAGCATTTTCCCGGGTTCATTGGAGTTGAATGGAAAGGACTCGAAACACATGACCATTTTATCCAATAAAATTGACGCATTTTTACAACCTGACACGTGAAAGGTTGAGAAGAATGAAAGCAGAGTTGTTGCCCTTCAATTTGACATCTTTAACGTTGGGATTGTCTTCCGCGTTTTCGTTGGAGAAGCTTGTAAACAGGGTGGGTTTTTACGCGTTTCAACAAACTTTTCTCAATAAATGACGCTCTGTTTTAAATTTGTAGACGATCTTCACATAAATAAGTGTCTTTTTTAATAATAAACACCGAACTCACGTGAAATAATTAACGAAATAATACGTTATAGTTGGAGTAAGTCGTGTCTGGTTTGATTTTTCCACACGTGGCTCCAAATTCTTTCGAAAAACAATCAAACGTCCGACAGTTTCTCGGAACGTATATATCCGGAGTCGACACTGGGAGCTTGACAGTCCAGCAACGTGTATACACGGAGTTGACAGGACAAGGGTTAAGTACCGACCATGAGACTTCAGAGAGGTCTGCGATATAATCTGATAACACAATTGTTTTTAAACTACGGTAAGAAACCGTTACATGACTATCAGCTTTGAAAATACCGCCACAAAGTCTGCGAACCGTATTTATAAGGCGGTGGTCAGAGGCCAACACTGGCAACAGCAGAACAAGGGAAGTTTGTGGTGTCATTTACATAAATATGATCCAGTAACAGGTACAATATGAACTCTGCTACTTGAGGAGTAGTGGCTCTGGATGGATTGATATCCCTCTCTCCACACCAAACATCAAAGACTGCCCACTTTGATTGGTATACAGCGGAAGAGGACGGTCGAATTGATTGTACCATTAGGCGCCCAACTTCCGCAGAAAATTCCGCCTGAGCAAAGTGTCTCTTGAGCACTTCCACACATGGTAGTGGAGTAGCTCTGGCTGGCTGTGGAATATTGACATCTCGAGAGTCGTCTCGGTACATCTACCAGAAGGTCCAGTAGGTCCGGGAACCACGGCCTTGCTGGCCACCACGGAACAATTAGATATACGACACAGATGTGTTCGTGGATCTTCTGGAGTACCTTTGCCAGGATAGCTGGAGGCGGGAATGCATATGCTATCATGCCTGACCAGTCCTGCAATAGGGCGTCCACTGTATATGCCAACGGATCCGGAACCGGAGACAGGAACAGTCGCATTAGATTGTTGCGCCGTGTGGCGAACAAATCTTTGCTTATCATCTCCCAGACATGAGCTAACTGTTTTAGTATGGCTGGGTGAAGTTGGCACTCTGTTATCAGAATTATCTGATTCCGTCGTGAAAGCGAATCTGCTAAGACATTCAGAACTCCCAGGATGTGCCTGGCCAACACTGATATGCTGTTGTCCCAATACAGACCGAAAAAGATTTCCGCTTGGCTTTGTAATTGCGGAGATCTCAACCCCCGTGCTTGTTGATATAGGACACGACTTATGTGTTGTTCTTGTCTGTCAATACGCTCACCCACGCGTGGATAGCATGTGTCACTGCCATAAACTCCAGCACGTTTTTTATGGTGTGAGCGTCTCTCGACTGTCCATAATCGACTTGGACTCGAGGTGGGCTCCCCATCCTTCCATAGATGCGTCCGTGAACAGATGATGTGTCGGACAAAACGGAAGTAGAGGCACACCCGCCATAACGTCGAGTGGATTCAGCCACTATTGGAGGCACTGTCTAACAAGAGGCGTGACAGGTATTCACAGGTTCAACTGCCTTTCGACCCATAGATGATTGAAGTAAATCATTAAGGGACGAAGCTGCAATCCTCCTCTTGGAGTTACGTCCTCTGTTGATGTCAACAGGTCGATTATCGCAGCAAAGTGTAGAGCCCTGGCTTAAGATAACTTGAGAAACTGAGATATCTTTGTCGTTATCTTTTGCCATCGATCTTCTGGGGGTTTGGCCAGAGCTAATAGGGTATCGTATTCCACCCCCAAAAATTTGTGCCTTTGTCAGTGCTGACTTCTCTTCGTGTGGGCGGTAACCCAGAGATGTCAGTATCCTTAAACACTCATGTAAACACCCAAGGGGAAGTTGAAAGGCTGAACGGAAGTACTTACATTTGGAAGCGTCGTTTGCCGACCATGAGTCTTAACTACTTCTTGTCCTCCGGATGTACCAAGATATAAAGGTATGGATCCCTTAAATCCAGAGAAGTCAGCCATTCCACTTGTTTAAGTACCGACCGGATGGACCAGAAGGACTCCATGCAGAAGTGTGGTGGTGGAGTCCTTGTTAAAGCGCTTGAGGTTGATAACCATGCGCATCTAGGATGTACCAGAAAGACCGGCAAATAGAACCCGGTTAGTAAAGACCGACTGGACAATCCAAGCCTCAACGGGGTTGAGGAAGGCAATCTCGCAAACCCAGGTCCAATTGAAAATTTAGTATTGGGCGCCTCCATAGATTTGCCTGAGTTTTCATAATCATAAGTCATTACTGATCGAGAGATCAGCACTGACTGGCTCTCCGAAACCGAGCCTGGACCCGTTAGTGATTTCCCTTCGTCGTCGTTTACAGGTGTCCGCTCGATAGGAAGTTCGACGTCCATTGTCGTAGTTGTGCCGGTTCCCATATCTTCAAGCGTCCCTTCCACTTGAACGATCTGGGTCATTTTCTTATCTGATTGACCCTTTGCCCGGTCTGAAAAGGAAGAAACTTGAGCGAGAGAGGGCGCTTGTTTATCTTTATTTACGTTCAGTAAACTGACTAACGTAGGCCCCCGCTGGCGCATCAACAAACTCCCTAGTATCCTCGATCACGTTTGATCGAGGAGACAGAGCTACATACATCTCAGATACGGCGACACTAGGAGACACATTTGCATACTCAGAACAGGCCAGTGTCCCGGCAAGATGCGCTTGAAACAGGCCAGGTGCCCATACAATAATGCCCATAATCGCAGGCAGTGTACCAGGTACATACCATACCCTGGCGACATGTCGGGCAGGTGGAATGTAGGTCATAGATGGGCTTGTCGCCTTCACATGAAAATACATGACATTTTAGACATACTTGCAGCCATAATGCTTGATAATCGTAAAGAATACCTCCCAAGGGACTTCTTCGTGAATATCAGACATCTTGAGGTAATCCAACTGAAATGATTTCGCTAGAAATTGATCGATTTTCATGGAGCTGAAGAAAATGGCCTCCTTGATCTACTAGTAGTAAAACAAGAAGGAAGTGCTGGTGTGAGCATGCGCATGACTAGTAAGAGAAGAGAACTGTGTTATTTGAAGTCTTACTAAGTGATTCCATGTGGAACAAGGAATGCATAGCGAGGTAAGTTTTCAGCGCAAATAACCTACTATTTATAAGCGTTTCCAAGGCGAGGAAATTTCACAAATTTCAACTGAAGCATTATTAAAGCCAACTGAGTAATTGGTAAATGGTAATTCACAAGCAGAAAATGTTGTGGAGATCTAAGCTGTAGATTTAAACTTATACTACACTTTCCAGCAGATTCCTGTATGTGGTTGTCTCCCTTGTCCACTACCCTGCAGGCAGAAAACAATTGGTGCATGTAATATGTAGATTGATGTAGATCAGGAAAAATGCTTGCAACATTCCATGAATATTTTGGAAGTAGAATGGAAAGAAAACATAAATTTCTGAATACAGGGAAATTATTATGTAAGGGATTATTTGACCACCACTAGATTTTAGAAATTTACCGCAAGAAGGCCCATAATAGATAATGTTGGAATTAACCCACGATACTGATGGACAGAAAAGTGGACGAACAGACAGACAGACGCGGACCTGACCAATGAAACATCTAAAGATTACATTCTACCTGTATATTGGACAGAAGTTTCGCCGACCTACCTTCAGTAGTTCTCAAGATATGGAGTCCAGGGGAAAGAGGACGGACAGACGGGGTGACAACAATACCCCTGAGTCCAATCGGACTGAAGAGTAAACACTGAGCAATAATGATTCGAGACCATTTGTCAACTTTCTGTTTCTTTGATTACTCACAAATTTTTTATTGGAAATTACACAATTATTAAAGGAATTACCATAGTATATAAAGTGTAAATTTAAGGCTAAAATGATAAAAAGAATTCAGGGCCAGTGGTTTATTTTTGGGACAATCAGAATATCAAAAGTGGTTGTCCCTGGGCAACTACTTGAAAAACTTAATTTCGAGCCCTGTACAGTCTGTGATATTTGAATTTAATGCAGTTTTAATGGCTCTAAAATTCCAAAATATGACAAAATGATATTTATTCGGGCCATCAAAAAAACACTAAATGTAAAAGCTGCCCCCATGAAATTGTAACAGGATTTTCACGGGGCCCTTAATTTGTAGCCTTTTAAGGTTTTTTTTAAAATTTTATATACTATGGTCAGGGATTCCGCTAGGGTCTATTTGGGTCCGTCAACGGACCCATTCCCCCCACTGAATGAAATAAAAATTCCCCTTTTGGTCTGCTTGTTATGAAGTAAAATGGTAGCTAAAGGTTTAAAATGTTACTTTATATCCCTCCAAGATTTGCTAGATCCTGTGTTAAATGTGATGATTTTAATCAACGTCACAAAACATTGTTGCAGAAACTTATTAAACAGGGCTATTCCACCAAGCGCCTCCACTCAAAGTTTCTCAAATTTGGCGATACATATCGCATGCTGATAGCAAAATACGAACGTAGCGTGCAAGATCTATGGCGCTACGTTTCGTAACTTGTGTCTAATTCCGCTTAACCCGGGGCTAGGGGCTGTATGAACCCATGTACTTCAAGATCCTCATGGTACTCATATGAACAGTCACAATCAAAGCGTGACTGAGATACATCATTCTTTAGATGACGACTTTACAACGAATATTATGGATTAAGAATACTGATCAGCGATACGGATTTGATATTTTTGGAACATCATGATGTCTTGCCGGCATCATTGAAAACTGTTGACCGCTTCTCTCTTGCAGGAAACAAGCCTATGTTTATGTATACTATGATTGTCTTTTTGAATTTGGTGCTAATACTGTTATATGGAAAATGGAATAGGTCTTTGGATTATGGACGCGGATATTCTCTAATGGACGACGGCTGGATTATGAATGACGGACTAGACGCTTGTAATTTTAACCTGTGTATGCCTGGATTCTGCTGGTGGACAAGTTGTCCCCGAGGCCGGGCCCCTGCACACCCAACACTCATAATGGATACAACTATAAGAAAAAATATGAAGACAGACCCGAGGAACCTTAGTGCAGGTTTCTCGGCCGAGTCTCTAATAGTTCGAAATGCACTAAGACCTTTTTCAATCCAAATGACAGATATATTTCTGACAGCAAAGCAAGGCCACGACATCAAACCTTGTAATATTGCGCTTGATGATTGTTTAGCACCGAATTCTACATGTAATAATTTCAAAATTTCTAAGTGTGGACATCGTGGATGTCTCACGTGTCCTCTCTTTAATACGTCAGCTTCATTTAGTTCCGCGTTAACTGGTAACTCATATTCTGTTAACTCGTATGTTGATCTTAGTTGTTCTACTACAAACTGTATTTATTTAGTTTCCTGTAAGAAGTGTGGTCAACAGTATGTTGGCAAGACCACCCAAAGACTCCATCTTAGGGTGAACGGTCATAGAAAATCCGCTAGGAAAAAGCAATTGCTTCAGGTAGACATTTTTCTGGACCCGACCATGGCTGGGATAACTTTAGTATTCAGATCATAGATGTCGTCTATCCATCTACTAAGGATTCCCCCTTTGGATTTGAGAGAAAAATCCGAGAGCGGGAATTATTCTGGATGCTAGAACTTGGGTCAGTGTTTCCGTTTGATTTGAATGATAATGTCAGTGGGTTCGGCAATGCTACAAACCGCCGTTCAAATATATCCAACATTACCCAACTATTTAAATCCCATCAACGGAGACAACGCAGCCATGGTTGGCGAAAGTTTAATAGTTCGATGATTCACGATCATATCACTTTAAAATACTTTAGTGGGTTTAACTAACGCACCCAATAGTATACATAGCTTACGTACAGTTCTGTATGCGTTACCTCTGAGAGCTTTAAATCAAATAGCCAGAGATGTACAACAAACTGTGTCTTCAGGAAATATAATACCATCAAAAATCAGTAAAGTATGTCAAGATATAGCGTATTTTCGGTTGTATCGTCCAGTGAACATTATCGAAACATCTCAAGATCGGCTTTTTTTGAAACTCAACTACTTAGATAAAGGACTGTAGTCCGGGAGCCGGTCGAAAAACCTGGAAATACAGTCCACCTAATGTTTTTTGATGGTTTCTATATCTTTTCGATGCGCTGATCACGAAACCGGATGATGCCACCTTGGCATCCTTGGGGAAATCGAAATATCCAAGATGGCTGCCATGAGGCATTTTCTGGTTATTATGTCATGCTGAATTGTCGCATGGATGATCTCGATCACTGATTGTGATATATTTGACTATAAATTTGGGACAAATTCAATCAGTACATACGTCACACAACAATTTGGCGAAAACAAACAAGAATAACAGGAAAAATTATTCAAGATGGCTGGTGTTGACCCCTTAACCCTACCTGGCGTGGAAGGGGGGGAGCACTTTCCGCCCCGTTGGTTTTTCTCCTATCTACTGAACGACAAAAAAATTGAGAGCTGAAACTTTTTAGATTATCATATTGGGGTAATTTTTAGCCTATTTGCATGACCCCCCGAGCAGAGGATCATGGGTAAATTCAAAATAGCGGCCATGTGTGGTACCATATTTCGTCATATTTCTTCCAAATTTTTGCTTTTCTGTATGGAAAAGTGAGTAAAATCTATTTTATTTCATATCAGATTATTATTTACTAATTTATCATGCAGCTTTTGCGAAGACAAGCAAAAATAAAAAATTCGAAAATTCTGACCAAAAATGCTCTGTTTAAAATGACGTCACAGTGACGGCATCAAGGCAGCCATCTTGGATTTTTTCACATTTTCTTGTAGAGCTTGACCCAATGATATAGTGTGGTAAATCCGGGTTGCGGTACACCCCAAATCGCCTAGGCCAGATAGGGTTAAAATATGCCCGTCTCTCTAAAATATAAAGCGTTGAATTTAGTGGTTACCTTAATCACCCATGGCTTTCAAAATGCTGACATATATGACATATTTCCCAATGTCCGTAGAGCATAGGGTATACCAGGGTGCGGGTGCATCACAGGTGTGTGTGCATGCGTACGATGGCGTCACTTTCGAGCTCCGAGCTCAGACTCCAAGAGCTCCGAGCTCCAAGAGCTCCGAGCTCCGAGCTTGAGGCGTGCCAAACGCCCGTCTTAACGCAAGAGCTCCGAGCTCCAACAGCAAACATTCTGCGACTACAGTCTGTCCATCCAGCCAGATTTCTGCTCTTCCAGCGCAGGCCACGGAAATGAAAGCAGAAGCTCTGGAAGGTCAAGTTAACAACTGTCACCATTCGGGTATATTATTAGATCATCTGAGGGCATAATTTTGTTTGCCATGATGTTTTTCAGCTCTCATTATCAAAATCTGTTCATGTGGTGCTCTCCACCACGTCCGCGTATCGACTCGGTTAGCGATCGTCCCGGAAGATTTCTGCTTCCAAGTTCAAATTATCGCGGTAATACATACGTAGCAAAGAGTGTAAATAGACTTTAAACAGACGTTCCTGCTGTTAATCTTTATTATAAAATCCATCTCTAGACGCTCTCCCAGGCCATCAATTTAAACGGCAATTATCAAAAATCTTCTGCCGCCGTGAGGGGGGAAACACCCCTCTCGGACTCTCCCCCTTCGGTCGCTACGCTCCCTCAGACTTGGTCGCTTCGCTCCCTCGTATTTGCGGACCCAGATTTTTTTTTCTGGCGGAATCCCTGATGGTAAACTTGATGAACAGTTTAATGATATTGCCGGTATTTTAATGGGTTGATGTAAATTTAACGTGTTTACTACCCATTAATTTGTCAGCATTTAAGAGCATTCTAAAGGGTTTATCTCCTGGTATTTTATTGGCACTTGACGATTCCAATGAAGGTTTTTTAATGGTCCTGCTTCAATAGTGCCTTGTAGATACTAAATATAGTCTATTTAGTCTGAATTCGCAGGTTCAAACTTGGGGACTTACTTCAAATTATCTAGACGGCTGTTGGTATTGATTTTCACCAAGCTGTATAAACCAAGAAGGCTGCCATTTGCCTTTTTGAATTGTTCATCCCGCCCTGTTGTGAACGCAATATCTTGAGAACAATTCAATCGATTGACTCCAAACTTGGAGACCCACTTCACATCAGCGAGAGAGCAGTTTGGCATTGATTTTCACTGAGCTGCGTAATCTAAGATGGTTGCCATCGGCCATCTTGGCTATTTCACACCCGCACCCTGTGTTGTGAACATGATATCTTGAGAACAATTCAATCAACCAACATTAAACTTGACATGTCGCTTCACATCAATGAGACAGCAGATGGATTTGATTTCGACTGAGCTGTGAAATCCAAGACGACTGCCATCAGCCATCTTGAATTGTGCATCTCACTCATGTTGTGAATGCAATATCTTTGTAGTGATTAAACTGATGGACTTCAAATTTGAATCCTTGACACTTGACGATACAATAGAACTTCCAACAACTTTTTCCACCTAAAATTTGGTTTATGTTGAGACTACTGAGTGTTAACATATGTTTCTTGCAGATAATCACTGGTGGGAGACCTGCCAGCTACTCAGCTTGTTGATCTTGAAAATAGGTCCAGATTGCTCATCTTCAATATGATAAATTGTGATGACATCAACAGTACTTACCTTACCATATAATTTTGCTGTAAAAAAATTGCTCAGTACATGCAGGTTGACACATGTACGTGAGTCAAATTCACCCAAAAGGATTCGTAATCAATAAGTGAAATTGAAACGGGGGTGTAAATCTATACAAAAGTACAGCACTAAAGTTTTAGTGTTTCAGCATTACCATATTATTTGACTGAAGCGGGGCTATTTAAATGTAAAATAGGCTGTTGGATTAATTTCACTAACTCTTTATGTTCAGTTCCATGGCGAAGAGCCATACAATTTGTAGTCTCACACATTTCTCTCAACAAGGATCTCTAACGCATTAGTGTAATTGTACACATCTATACATTTAAAAAAATAACTTGTGACCAATGGGACAGACATTTATTATGAAACCAATCTGATGAAATGATAAATAATGTTTTCTCTGCATGTTACCAATATTTGTGAATGCACAGTGTTTACCCACTGTGGTAGGTTTACACAGGACACTGGACATACTTTACATGCTCTGATCACGCACTGACCATGTGGGGGTCAGCTGGTCAGTGGAACTGGTAGATAAGAATTTATACTCTGATTGGTCAGCATTAAGTTTCTTTGTTTCAACCCGAGAGCGTGAGGGGGGGATTTGGCCAGTTCCAGTTTTTCAGCTTGCAGTGTTCACACGTTATTTCATTATCAGATATTTTGAGAGTTTTAAATTTTTTTTAAAATTTGTTGGTAGTGGCTTTTATTTTCGGTCAGACACATTGAACAGTGTTTACCATGTCTGGACGAAGTGAACGTGGCCGTCCTCGAAAAAGGACTGCACCTACGGAGGAACGCGGCATACGATCGCGCCGCAGTTCATCCCCTCTGCCAAAAAGATCAAACAGGCAACTTCCAGTTTGGGACGAAACTAACCATCTCAACTGGAGCAGCGATAGATTGAGAACAGAACTGACTCGATTGGGTTGCTTTTTGCCCCAATCGTTCACAAAACGCCAACTCCAGCAGGCATATCAATCGCAAAAAATCGGCAGGGAAAAGTTAACCGAGAGGGAAACAAATCCCGACACTGCAGCTGAAGATCGATGTTTGGGAACTGAAATTGAGGAGATGGCGGATTTTTCCGACCGACGGATTTATGGCGCAGAAATTCCAGCCACCAGCTGTTTGCAGGCGACCGCGAGATCTGCGTTGTGCGCGGAAAGCCACGTGGGTGGAGGTCTCGCGGCGGCCGAGACTCCACGCGAGAGTCGCTTTGCAAATGGCGGCCCCCAACAAATAAACAACGCGGAAATAGTACAACAAGTTGTGGGGGTTTTCGAACAGCGATACCTGGGCATCGAGCGTCAAATCGCTCAACTATCAGCTCAAGTGCGTGCCATTCAGCCAAGAGAAATCAGACCTAGGCATACGTTGTCCAGTATATATGAGAATGATGCAACGAGCGGTAACCTGTACTCGGAGAGGCCGTACAACATGGAGCAGTCTGGGTCTTTCAATCCGGAGGCTCATTTGGGAGGAACTTTAAATTCCACAGGTATGTCCGACTGTTTTGGTGTTTCTTCGTCATCTCTCCCTGACAAACTTAATGTACCGCCCCATCTCATAGAACAAATTCAGGACGGAAAAGACGTTAATTTAGCTCTCTTACTGTTGCCCAGTTCTGATTCTGCACACTCCAGATCAGTCCTAACTGATGATGCCCAGGTCACATTGAAAGCCCCCACTGACATTCGCCTGACTAGGCAATTAACTATCACGCAATTCATGCAAGCATTTGGACGTTACACGTCTATTCTGTGCAGACGTTTCCCCAGAAGGAGGGCTGAGCTGGACACCTATATCCAGCATATTTTGGATATGAGCAACCGCTATGGAGGTACTCTCTTCTATGAATACCATAAAGAGTTTTCAGCTAAGGCGGCTGCCTATCTGATCGAGGATGGTGTCAAGGTTTCATGGGCCCAAATTGATGAAGCCATATATAGAAAAGTTTTCTCCGGATGTAAAGTTAACACATGCAACTTATGTCATAGTGTAAGCCATTTCGCGACTTTTTGCCCACTGATTGTCCGAGAGAATAAGTACCACGCTAATGGAAATTTCAAACGCGGCCAAATGCAAGGGCAAATGCCAGGGGGTCAATCGTCTGCCACTAGTAATAATTCTACCGGTACCAGTTCTAGCCCCTATCCAGCTACTTTAAGCAAATCGTCCTATGGAGGCAAGGACGTGTGTTTTAATTTCAATTCTTCAAGGGGCTGTGTCAGACAGCCCTGCCGATTTTTACATATCTGTCAGCAGTGTAACGGTGAGCACTCGGCCACACAACATGACCCCGCCTCTAAGAAAAAGGACTGACTGAATGTACAGCCAAGTCTATACCATCAGGATGAAGACATTTTCAAGGCAACAACACCTATTGACATAGGCGCTTTGGAAAGGGAACTGTCGAGTTATCCTGATAGAGATCTAGTAGACTACCTGGTTGATGGTTTAACAAATGGCTTCGATGTAGGTGTTGAAATACCACCTTCGTCAACTTTGGAGTGCAAAAACAACCTCAGTGCCAGAAAAAAACCTGTGATAATTGCCCAGTTGATACAGGATGAGGTGCAAAAGGGTTACTTGTTAGGGCCATACCAGGAACCACCCTTTACATCATACAGAATTAGTCCCATCAGTTTAGCAACTGGCAAATACTCTGGGAAGAAGCGGTTAGTGATCGATTTGTCAGCACCACATCATCAAAGTGAATCCAGTATTAATGACCTTATCGACAAGGACAAATTCTCACTCCGATACGTCAAACTGGATCAGGCCATTGACACGATTACTAAACTTGGGAAGGGTGCCTGGCTCTGTAAAGTTGACATACAGGACGCTTTTAAACAGTTACCCATCAAACCAGCATTATGGCACTTATTCGGTATTAAATGGGACAACAACTATTACTTCTTCAAGAGACTAGTTTTTGGCTGTCGCTCCAGCCCTGCTATTTTTGACCGTTTAGCTTCAGCAGTGGAATGGATCATAAAGAATCATGGTGTCACACATGTGACACATTTACTGGATGATTACCTTGCATCAGAAGAACCTGAAAAAATTGGAGAGCGTAATATGGCTCTAATAACATTTGTGTTCAGCAAATTAAAAATTCCACTGTCGGCTAAAAAATGTATAGGTCCAGTCAAACAACTGGAGTACTTGGGCATCGATTTGGATACCGAGGCCATGCAGGCAAGATTACCCTTAGACAAGCTAAACCGCATCATCAGCATGATAGATGAATTCTTACTATGTAAGAAAGTCACCCAACGTGACATGCTTAAATTGTTGGGTCATTTAAACTTTGCTTGTTCAGTTGTGTATCCTGGCAGAGCATTTACAAACCACATGATTAACTTGGCCTATTCAGTTAAGGAACTGCATCATCACATTCATATGAACACCAGTACGACAACAGATTTGCGACTGTGGCGTGAGTTCTTAGCTGGATGGAATGGAGTATCAATGTTTCTTGAATACAACACCACAAGAGCCTCCGATATGGAGCTGTACACAGATGCAGCCATGTCGGTTGGGTATGGAGGCTATTTTCAGGGAAAATGGTTTGCAAGCAAATGGCCAGTGGAGTTACAGCAAGTAAACAATGATGAATTATCCACTGCCCTATTAGAACTATACCCTATAGTCGTTGCAGCATTGTTGTGGGGGGAGTCTTGGTGCAGGAAGAAGATTCTCTTTCATTGTGACAACTTGGCCACCGTTCACATCTTACAACGAAAACGATCTAAGTGCTCACAAATAATGCAACTACTGCGACGGTTGTTGTTGTTAGCAGCAACATTTAACTTCAAAATTATGGCGGCACATATTGCCGGAGTTGATAACGAAATATCCGACGCTTTGTCACGCTTGCAATTTCAGAGGTTTCGTCTACTGGCACCAGATGCAGAGGCAGAGCCACATCCTTGTCCAGATTACTGCAAGGTGATCTGGAACTCACCACAGCAGTGAATCATCTCTGGGGGGAAGTCAATTTCTAGGCAAACCAGGCGGGTTTATGATACAGCCTTCCGACAATACAGAATGTTTATTCTGAATCAAGGTATAAAATTTCCACACATGCAAGCTTTACCTCCCATAACTGAAGATAGCTTAAATTTTTTTTGTGACTCACTGTTATGAACGTCTGAAACTCAAGCATTCAACGATCAAGCTGTATTTGTGTGGCATTCGGTTTCACTACCTACAGGCCAACATTTCGAATCCTTTATGTGGTTCCAATGACAGCTTTCCTCCCCGACTGTTTGCCATCATGCGCGCTATTAAGAAGTCTCAAGGTTCTATCACTAGACCCAGGCAGGCAGTCACACAACAGATTCTGTGTCAGGTTACAGAACGACTGAAACGAGGTTTATTTACCCCTTATGTGGACTTGATGCTGACAACAGTTTGTATCATTGCATTTTTTGCTTTCTTGCGGTGTGGTGAATTTACCTGTCTGAGTCAAGCGTCTTTTGATTCGGCCCGTCACCTGGCTTTGAATGACGTGGTTCTACTTGGACCATCACGTGCAACCGTACAGTTGAAAAGTTCGAAAACCGATCCATTCCGCAGGGGTGTAAAAATACCTCTTTATGCTACAAATCAGTTGTTGTGTCCTGTTACATACCTGCACAAGTACCTGCCAGTACGCCGAATGCTAAACCAGGACCCACATTCACCATTATTCCTATTCCCAGATGGGAAAGTGCTGACAAGAAATGATTTTATTTCAAAATTCAAATATATATGCAGTCGTATTAATCTCAACCCCCAGGGGTACTCAGGCCACAGTTTTCGCCGGGGGTCGGCTACGTCAGCCGGAATGGCTGGAATACCTGATCACCTCATCAAAGTTTTAGGGCGGTGGTCTTCCGATTCATACTGTCGCTATATCCAAACTCCAGCTTCTGTGTTAAGTAGAGCGCAGCAGGCTCTGGCATCTCCTGCAGCTCAGTGTCGTTAATGGGAGTCAACTATAGTCGGTTGTAGTTGCCATGTGTTTATATGGAAATGTCTGTGGCAGCTGTGTTTTAACATGTCTCCGAAGTGCGCGTAATCGGAGACATGAGGTAGGCAAAGTGCAAATTGTGTGGCACATAGTGCCAGTTAAGTGAGTGTTATGTGCATTCATCCTGGTTGGAAGTGATTTCTATGCAGATAAGTGTGTCATGCTTCGTGCATTTCATCTAGAATATCCATGGCCCATCTATGCTATGCAGGTGGTAAGATGTATAGCCAGGCATACTATTCAGGTTCTGCTGACATTGAGAAAATACATTTGCTGACATTTTTGTGCTGGGAGTTTCTCTCCATCGCTTGATATGTAATGACACTAATGGACTAGATAGCCTTAGGAACTGCTATTCCACTATGATTGCTGTAATAATAATACATATACATGTGGCAGTAATGAGTATTCCTTTTTTCATCTTTATATCAAGGCATCGATCAGCATCCTGGCATGCATAATATTACTATACCGAACGTGCAAAACGTCCGGCAAATGTTGCTAAGTTCCACTTCTTTCTTATCTACTGCGTCGTAGCTCACATTTATAGTTGCGATAAAGCAATATATTGCGTCTCCTTGGGGGCACTCGACAGGTCTCGTTTGGGCCTCAGTCAATGTCCACTTTAGCCTGTCAGCCCGGGACATTGCCTTTACCCCCAAGTAGACACGCAGTACGGTCCGCAATCAGACGGCCCAGCACAAACCTGCAATCTACACGGGGTACCTTGTTCCGGCTGCACAGCGCTACTCAGAGGTACTCGTGTGGGATCCATCTGTCGAGTCGTCCCCATATGCCAAACGATATATTTATGTCTATGAATAAATGATATATTTGAATATGCCGACTTGCGTTTGTTCAGTGTTCTCGTGTAAATGAATGCACAGTGTTTACCCACTGTGGTAGGTTTACACAGGACACTGGACATACTTTACATGCTCTGATCACGCACTGACCATGTGGGGGTCAGCTGGTCAGTGGAACTGGTAGATAAGGATTTATACTCTGATTGGTCAGCATTAAGTTTCTTTGTTTCAACCCGAGAGCGTGAGGGGGGGATTTGGCCAGTTCCAGTTTTTCAGCTTGCAGTGTTCACACGTTATTTCATTATCAGATATTTTGAGAGTTTTAAATTTCCGCCATCCTCCCCAACCGCCGCCTTGTTTTCTGTGTTTGTACTTGCTCCCCTTGGGACGGCAGGTAGGGGGATCCTGCACTGGGCCTCAGTCAATGTCCACTTTAGCCTGTCAGCCCGGGACATTGCCTTTACCCCCAAGTAGACACGCAGTACGGTCCGCAACCAGACGGCCCAGCACAAACCTGCAATCTACACGGGGTACCTTGTTCCGGCTGCACAGCGCTACTCAGAGGTACTCGTGTGGGATCCATCTGTCGAGTCGTCCCCATATGCCAAACGATATATTTATGTCTATGAATAAATGATATATTTGAATATGCCGACTTGCGTTTGTTCAGTGTTCTCGTGTAAATAAAATATTTTACTTTTTCCAGATTATAGAAAGCATATCCTTCAGCAATAAATGACAAAACATGAATTGCAGGCAAGCACCTAAAAGGTGCGTGGACCCCTCAGCCTGTTTACTTTTTTTTTTTTGGTCAAGTGGGATCAGGGCTGCATCTAGAGCCAATTTAGTTCCGGAAAACATATGGGTGCCAAAAACTCAAATGAAACAAAAAACGAAACTGTTGTTGCTGTTGTTCAATTTGAAAGGATTTCTGAAGGAAATACTCTAGTGAAAGCTTCTGGAATCCTCAAAATCGATCCCATTGCATAGCTGGGTATTGAATTTCATGTTTTGTGATTGATCACAGGCTCTTTGTGCCTAAATTACTAAAAAAATTGGACCCTCAATAATGAATTATGAAAAGGAACTGGGAGTTTGGGATCGGAACCAGCAAAAAATCCCTGGATACAGCCTTGCTGATACAGTTTGTGTGGTTTCTGTAATGTATACATGTATAATAGCAGTGCTTCGGATTTGAAAAATCCAGAAGAGCTAAAAATCGCTCTTCTAATTTTGTCAAGAAGAGTGATCACTCCTCTAAAAAATACCCTTCTAAAAACTGTTAGAAGAGCTATTTACGAGAATGGGGATGTAACTAGTAACTCTCATTTTATGATTCTTCTTGCAAGAAAAGTATTATTTTCAAACTTCTTAACATTATGAAATGCGACATCAATATTATCTGACAATCATGTATGAAATGTTGATAATAAACGTAAGCGAAACCAGTTATCCCTGATGTGTTTCATTGTTATTCCTTTATTTCTTTCTGTGCCTTTCCTCGGATTCTGCGATCTTTGAGAATTTTGTCAATGTTTTGCGCAGTTTGCGCGAAACTTCTGTTACAGTACCATGCCGTTTTCGGCCGTATACGATAGAACACCACCTTTTAAATGTTTCTAGTCTAACTGTTGGTGGAAGTTTTGTAGCCATTTTGCTTATTCGCGACCACAAACGATCAAACAAATCCCAAAATCAGACGAGCGCGCCAACAACAATATGTCCGTCGACACATCCACACACAGAATGCAACTGTATCCGCCGCTGTGATTGGTCAGTATTTACACAGCTGTAGAAATTTAACCAATTATAAGCGAGGACGTTTCGGTGGGGACCAAGTTTAACTCCTTTGCCAGAAGAGCTCGCACACTTCCGGATTTTCGTGAACGAAACGTCTTGCGCTTTCATGGAAAGTTATTAGAGGTAAATAAAGATTATTTCTGTAATGTACACATGTATATAATAGCAGTGCTTCGGATTTGAAAAATCCAGAAGAGCTAAAAATCGCTCTTCTAATTTTGTCAAGAAGAGCGATCACTCCTCTAAAAAATACCCTTCTAAAAACTGTTAGAAGAGCTATTTACGAGAATGGGGATGTAACTAGTAACTCTCATTTTATGATTCTTCTTGCAAGAAAAGTATTATTTTCAAACTTCTTAACATTATGAAATGCGACATCAATATTATCTGACAATCATGTATGAAATGTTGATAATAAACGTAAGCGAAACCAGTTATCCCTGATGTGTTTCATAGTTATTCCTTTATTTCTTTCTGTGCCTTTCCTCGGATTCTGCGATCTTTGAGAATTTTGTCAATGTTTTGCGCAGTTTGAGCGAAACTTCTGTTACGGTACCATGCCGTTTTCGGCCGTATACGATAGAACACTACCTTTTAAATGTTTCTAGTCTAACTGTTGGTGGAAGTTTTGTAACCATTTTGCTTATTCGCGACCACAAACGATCAAACAAATCCCAAAATCAGACGAGCGCGCCAACAACAATATGTCCGTCGACACATCCACACACAGAATGCAACTGTATCCGCCGCTGTGATTGGTCAGTATTAACACAGCTGTAGAAATTTAACCAATTATAAGCGAGGACGTTTCGGTGGGGACCAAGTTTAACTCCTTTGCCAGAAGAGCTCGCACACTTCCGAATTTTCGTGAACGAAACGTCTTGCGTTTTCATGGAAAGTTATTAGAGGTAAATAAAGATTATTTCTGTAATGTATATAATAGCAGTGCTTCGGATTTGAAAAATCCAGAAGAGCTAAAAATCGCTCTTCTAATTTTGTCAAGAAGAGCGATCACTCCTCTAAACGAGAGATCCTGAAGGATCTTGGCGCCCACCATTGTCCGATAATTGTAAGCTACTGACTAGAGGATCTTTTTGTCCATTGTTACTAAGAACAGACAATTGATTTGTAATTTTGTTTACAGAATTTCGAATCTGAGTGAAAAAGATTGAAAAAGGCCACTGAAAAACACCAAGATATGATAATAAGTTTCAGGAGTTTCAAGATTTCTAGAAACTTTACTTATGTCGGTTGTTATAATACAAGAGAAATGAGCAAAGTTAGTCTGAAAGTGAATGTACATGTACCGAGGATCCTTCGCCTTTGTTTTGTAGTATTTTTTTTATTTATTTTTTTTGCACGTGTCATCATTGGGTACAGACCAATCTCTTTGACACTTTGGCATGAGCTATGAAACATACTTCAGATTTTATAATTAGGAACGAATGCTAATTCTGTTCTGTTTCTTGGGCTATTTTGAGATATCTCTTTCAAGATACCATGCAGCTGCATGTTAATTATTGTGTTTGTAACTGTTTCTTATTCTATTCACTGTTGTCTGTCATCTTGTAATTGTACATGTATGTGTAATATGTCTGTTGGGAGAGGCGTTCAAATAGGCTCTGCCTGTTCGCCGATCCCTGTTTCCTGGTGAAATAAATATACTGTTTAAATCAAGATACCATGCTCGAAAATAGTAAGATGGTACAATAATGCTTAATACTGAAGGGATCCGGTCCGCGCAGTAATGTTGAAACTTCAAAAGTGCCTGGATCCTGATTATCTCCCTTGGATCGAAACATCCAGTAGTCTACAGTTGTCGAGTTGTGACATTGAGTCACAAGACTGAGGTCGGCATACGAAACGGTGGAGCAGTTCACTTGCTACTGCATGGACTAAAGAAGGCTGATTTAAAATTTGAAGAAAAACATTTTAATTCAGAATTATTTGAACTCCTTGATATCAAAGGTGAAGGTACGGATATTCTCTATAGTCAATATATAGAATATGCCCCACCGTTTGATCCGCCGACTCTTGTGATGCAACGTCACTTGAGAATACCAAATTAATTTGGAGCGTAACTTGGATTTTCGAATCGGACCAAAAAAGGTATCTTGCACTAATAGGCCCCATGTGAGACCTGTGTACCAAATTTCAGAAAAATCCATGAAATATTTCCCAAGAATTCACGGTAACAATGTTTCAAGTGGAAATTCAAGATGGCCGCCTTGTGGCCATGTTGGATCTTCGATTCGGACCGAAAAAGGTACCTTGCACAACTAGACCATAAGGGGAACCTGTGTACCAAATTTGAGAAAGATCCATGCAGTACTTCCTGAGAAATCACGATAACAAATATGTGCATGGGAAAATCCAAGATGGCCGCCTGTTTTGCCATATTGAATTTTCGAATCGGACCAGAGAAGGTATCTTGTACAACTAGACGACAAGGTGAACCTGTGTACCTAATTTAACAAAGATCCATGCAGTAGTTCCTGAGAAATCGCAATAACAAAGTTTCATGGGAAATCCAAGATGGCCGCCTGATGGACATATTGGATTTTGGAATCGGACCAAAAAAGGTTTCTTGCACAACTGGACCCCAAGGGGAACATGTGTACCAAATTTGAGAAAGATCCATGAAGTAGTTCCTGAGAAATCGCGATAACAAGTTTTCATATGGGAATCCAAGATGGCTGCCTAGTGGCCATATTGGATTTCGGAATCGGACAAAAAAGGTTTCTTGCACAACTAGACCCCAAGGGGAACCTGTGTACCAAATTTGAGAAAGATCCGTGCAGTAGTTCCTGAGAAATCGCGATAACAAGGTTTCATGGGGAAATCCAAGATGGCTGCCTGGTGGCCATATTGGATTTTCGAATCGGACCAAAAAAGGTTTCTTGCACAACTAGACCCCAAGGGGAACCTGCGTAACAAATTTGAGAAAGATCTATGCAGTTGTTCCTGAGAAATCATGATAAGGTTTTATGGGAAAATCCAAGATGGCTGCCTGGTGGCCATATTGGATTTTCGAATCGGTCCAGAAAAGGTATCTGCACATCTAGACCCCAAGAGGAACCTGTGTACCAAATTTCAGAAAGATCCGTGCAGTAGTTCCTGAGACATCGCGATAACAAGGTTTTACGGGAAAATCCAAGATGGCCGCCCTGTGGCCATATTGGATTTTCGAATCGGACCAGAAAAAGTATCTGCACAACTAGGCCCCAAGGGGAATATGTGTACCAAATTTCAGAAAGATCCATGCAGTAGTTCCTGAGAAATCGTGATAGCAAGGTTTCATGGGGAAATCCAAGATGGCCGCCCTGTGGCCATATTGGATTTTCGAATCGGACCAGAAAAGGTATCTGCACATCTAGACCCCAAGAGGAACCTGTGTACCAAATTTCAGAAAGATCCGTGCAGTAGTTCCTGAGAAATCGTGATAACAAGGTTTCATGGGGAAATCCAAGATGGCTGCCCTGTGGCCATATTGGATTTTCGAATCGGACCAGAAAAGGTATCTGCACATCTAGACCCCAAGGGGAACCTGTGTACCAAATTTCAGAAAGATCCGTGCCGTAGTTCCTGAGAAATCGCGATAACAAGGTTTCATGGAGAAATCCAAGATGGCCGCCCTGTGGCCATATTGGATTTTCGAATCGGACCAGAAAAGGTATCTGCACAACTAGGCCCCAAGGAGAATCTCTGTACCAAATTTCAGAAAGATCCATGCAGTAGTTCCTGAGAAATCGTGATAACAAGGTTTCATGGGGAAATCCAAGATGGCCGCCCTGTGGCCATATTGGATTTTCGAATCGGACCAGAAAAGGTATCTGCACATCTAGACCCCAAGAGGAACCTGTGTACAAAATTTCAGAAAGATCCGTGCAGTAGTTCCTGAGAAATCGCGATAACAAGGTTTCATGGGGAAATCCAAGATGGCCGCCCTGTGGCCATATTGGATTTTCGAATCGGGCTAGAAAAGTTATCTGCACAACTAGACCCCAAGGGGAACATGTGTGCGAAATTTCAGAAAGATCCGTGGAGTAGTTCCCGAGAAATCACGATAACAAGAATTGTTTACGGACGGACGACGGACTGACTGACTGACTGACGACGGACCACGGACGAAAGGCGATTTGAACAGCCCACCATCTGGTGATGGTGGGCTAAAAATACCCTTCTAAAAACTGTTAGAAGAGCTATTTACGAGAATGGGGATGTAACTAGTAACTCTCATTTTATGATTCTTCTTGCAAGAAAAGTATTATTTTCAAACTTCTTAACATTATGAAATGCGACATCAATATTATCTGACAATCATGTATGAAGTGTTGATAATAAACGTAAGCGAAACCAGTTATCCCTGATGTGTTTCATAGTTATTCCTTTATTTCTTTCTGTGCCTTTCCTCGGATTCTGCGATCTTTGAGAATTTTGTCAATGTTTTGCGCAGTTTGAGCGAAACTTCTGTTACGGTACAGGGGTTATTTTAGACACTTTTCCTTTATATAACTCAATTTCAAAAAGATGAAAAACTCAATTTTTTGGCGCGCCTACGGCGCGCAAAATAAACAACAAAACTCAATTTTTTCGGGTTTTTCATCGCATGCAGTCTGGAAACTCAATTTTTTTTATCTTTTTAGTAGGACACTTACAATAAATAAATTCGCGACAATTTTTCATCGTGTCAGTAATGTTATGAAGCTCATCAAGCAAAGTTGCGTGTCATACATAGCTGCATACAAGTTTGTTTGCTATCCAACTGTGATTGGCCGATTATATTTTGGCTAAAGATGTTAAGTAGAAATACTTCCCTCAGAGATAGCTTCATTTAATTAAAAAATGAGCGCGAATAAAACAAGAGAGTTTTAAAATCCAAGTTATCTCGGGAAGTTCTATTTGGTCGATTATTTTGGGGGTGGGGGAGAGTACTTTAGCTCTGGATTGTGATAGGTCAAAGGTGAAAATATTTTCCCTACAAATAGCTTACTTTAGTTTAATACGAAGCTGCGCATCAAAAAACCCCTCGGCTCTGGGTACATTCATAATGTATTCAATTTGAACCAAGATGTCAGGAACACCAAGCAGTCAAGTCACAAATATACAGATTATCAAAAATTTTGCAATTAGAAATGACCCCTAAGATTTCCGTCCAATCAGAGAAACCGGTATTCATTACATAAATTTCTTGATGCATCAATGATGTATACCAAATTTTACATCGAGCATTTGAACGGTATCAGAGATAGAGATCATTAATGATTTCGCATAAATTAAAGATGGCCACCCTTCCTTCCCGCCACTCAGAGGAACTGATGTGGTTATTCATTGAAATTTCTCTTGATACATTGATGCTGTATACCAAGTTTCGTATAGAACACTGAAATGGTATCAGAGATATACATCATTAAAGATTTTGCATAAATTAAAGATGGCCACCAAGGTTTCCGCCCAATCAGAGAAACCAGAACTGTCATTTGTCGTAAGTCTCTTGATGCATCGATGATGTATACCAAATTTTACATCGTGCACTTGAACGGTATCAGAGAACGAGATCATTAATGATTTTGCATAAATTAAAGATGGCCGACCATCCTTCTCCCCACTCAGAGGAACTGATGTGGTTATTCATTGCAAGTCAGTTGATACATCGATGCTGTATACCAAGTTTGGTATAGAACACTTAAATTGGATCAGAGATATATATCATTAAAGTTTTTGCATAAATTAAAGATGGCCGCCAAAGTTTTCGGTCAATCAGGTCCCGATTCAAAGTATCTGGATGTATCGATGATGTATACCAACTTTCATATAAAACAACTGAATGGTAACAGAGATATGTATCATTATCGATTTCGCATAAATTAAAGATGGCCTCTAGGATTTCCAGCTAATCAGAAAAGCCGGTTTGGTAATTTATTGAAAGTTGCTTGATGTATCGATGATGTATACCAACTTTCGTATTGAACAGTTGAATGGTTTCCGAGATATGGATCATTATCCATTTCGCATAAAATTAAAGATGGCCGCCAAGGTTTTCACCCAATCAGGTCCCAATTAAATAGGCTTCTGGTCCTTGACTAGTTAAATAAGCATACCAAATTTGGAATTCTTCAGTGGAACCGTTCTCCGGCTATCTCGCTCACGTACAGACGTACGGACGTACGGACGTACGGACAGACGGACGTACAAGACGACGACAATACCCCATGGCCAAAATTGGCCGAGGGGTAAAAAATCTATACTTATAGTCAAGAAATAAAAATTGTCCCTTGTCCATTTCCATGAGTTAAGCAATCCTTGACAAAGTTGGTGGTTGAGTATTGTAAGTGTCTGGGTATTTGTAAGTGACAGGAAAGAAATGAAGAAATAAATGGCAATAAAAATGTTAATAAGAGACGTAAAAAATAAAACAATGGTGGTTGTGAAGTTTTGTGGATTTCACGAAAAAAATCCAATGCTGCTTGGTAAATGCAGATAAATGGCCAAAAATTGCAAATTAAACTCAATATGCACCCTATTTTGTAGTATGTGGTGTGGGACTTGTTTACAAAACATACTGGGGTTTCAGAAATTTCCATCGGGCAGAAATAAAATTATTCATAAAAACGTATATTTTGTATGTTATAGCATATGCCCCCGCATGTAGATCCACAGTTGCGCAGGAGAGTGTGGATCTTTTGTTTTTACACCAATATGCATTGCTCACTTTGTGTATTTATTCCCAAATGGTACATCAGCTGTATTTTGGGGAATGTCTGTTTTGTTCGTTCCTTGTTTCTGGGGAAACGTCTTTCAACGGCACACGCATCCAAGTGAAATGTTGACTGAGAGAGAAAATGCTTGCCCGTTGTCTTGGTTCCGGAGATTGACGGACAGCGTGTCTCGGAGACCAGACTCATAAGCCACAGCAGTATGACAGCAGTGGTTCCCGAGTGGACTAAAAAGGGGACGTAACTTTGAAATATCAAAATGGCGGACTAGTTCGATCGTCGAAAACGTGGCCGAACAATTTGCTTTGAAATGAGAAACGTTCAGGACAATGTCTTTATCGGACCTATACGACTGAAATGAGAACAGTTCAAGACCAGACGTCCTTATCGGAGCTATACGATTGAATAATAAAGGTACACAAGTTATCTGTCTGCACATCAGTTACAAATCCTGAGTGCTTATCTCGACTCGAGTGGCGTGGCTGGTCACACGTTTTTTTTTTCTTTCTCGCGGGGGTTTTGGGGGAGGGGGACGGGATAACAGACGACGAAACTCAGTTTAGATTACTCAGAAACTCAATTTATTTCGTAGAAACTCAATTTTTCGCGCGCCTTCGGCGCGTAAATTCTCAAAATTTTAGAAAACTCAATTTTCGGCAATAAAACTCAATTTACAAAATTTTGCAAAAACTCAATTTGTAATTGTTTTTCATCGTGGTTACCACGATGAAAAAAGTGTCTAGAAAAACCCCTGCGGTACCATGCCGTTTTCGGTCGTATACGATAGAACACCACCTTTTAAATGTTTCTAGTCTAACTGTTGGTGGAAGTTTTGTAGCCATTTTGCTTATTCGCGACCACAAACGATCAAACAAATCCCAAAATCAGACGAGCGCGCCAACAACAATATGTCCATCGACACATCCACACACAGAATGCAACTGTATCCGCCGCTGTGATTGGTCAGTATTTACACAGCTGTAAAAATTTAACCAATTATAAGCGAGGACGTTTCGGTGGGGACACACTTCCGGATTTCCGGACTCGCACACTTCCGGATTTTCGTGAACGAAACGTCTTGCGTTTTCATGGAAAGTTATTAGAGGTAAATAAAGATTATTCCATACGATAAATTCAAGAAGCGCGAAAAAAAGAGCCTCTAAATTTTGATTCAGGCGCGCGATTGAGCGCTTTCGCTCTCGCGCTTCTTAAATCCGAAGCACTGTAATAGACTTCGTTTTCACATGAGTGGTGTGCTGGGATTACAGCATGCAAGAAAGTGTAGCTTCACCATTGGCAATTTATGCATTGCACAAGTGTGATAACAAGTTAATGGCATAGAATCACAATGATTTACACAAGCCCACCATTATCATTATTGGGGGGGGGGGGGGAGGCATAAGCTCCAGGTATGCAAACTAGTTCAAAATTGCACTGAGTCAGGCTAAAATGGGCTCTCCTAATTATTCATTTTAAATAATTTCCAAGGTACAGTCACATGTTTGGTGACAAAAATTGAAGCATTATGTTGTACCAGTTAAATGTGTGGACACAAATATGGTTCATGCAAAAGTTTTAGGATAAATCATATGATGTAGAATACGATGATTTAACAGCAAAATTGAAAAAAAATGTTGTCCTTCATTTAAGGTGACGCGAAATTCAAACTAACAGGGGTTTGATACTGCAGGGATTCCCCTGCCAGTTATTTCATATTATACATCTGAAATAAAATATGGTTTGTGCAAAAGCTTTAGGATAAATCGTATGATGCGGATTGGAATGATTTAAGAGCAAATTTGAAGAAAAATGTTTTCCTTCATTTAAGGCAACGCGAAATTAAAACAGGGATTCCCCTGCCAGTTATTTCATATTATACTTCTGAAATAAAATATGGTTTGTACAAAAGCTTTCGGATAAATCGATGTAGCAAAATTGAAGAAAAATGTTGTTCTTCATTTAAGGCGACGCAAAATTCAAACCTAACAGGGGTTCGATACTGCGAGAACCCGCGCCGGTTATTTCCTCTTGTAGTTCTGAAATAAAATAATGTCCCCAACCTGTTAGTTATTACTAAAAAGGAATAAATTTTAGGTGATTCTGCATGTGTTTGTGAAAAAACAATGTACACTGCATCTCATACATATTACATGAAGCTGAGAAGTTGTGGATAGGAAAAAGTCCAATAAAATTTAGCGCCCCAAGGGTGGGGAAATCCTCCCGAGGGAAGTGCATAGGTTGAACAAGTGTAGCATGTAAGCTCCCAGATAAATGGGAAATAAAAGGGGAATAAATGGAAATAAATTGAATCTTGAATGGACCAGGCTTTCTTGTATCAGGGAACCTTCAAAAGTCACAATGAAACATGCAACAAAGGGTTCCCGATGGGCATAGATAACAGTGCTAAAGATAAGCCATCAATAAATAATAAAATAAAACATGAGGCAGCACCTAAAAGGTGCAACAACCCCTCAGCCAGACAGTTTTAGTCAGTGTATATTGGTACACAATGAATGAAAAATGCATATGTAAAAGCCTGAAAGATTTGGTTGAATGCAGAAGATGCTTTAGCAGTGGCTTGTAAAAGATTACAATATGATAAATTCAGTGTGGGATGTTGGATGCATTGAAGGATTATAATAAATATTTTGACATAGCGTGTGCGAAAAATATGGCGGAAGAACAGAAATATTCTGAACAAAAACAAAAGGCTTCAAGCCATTTTGGCTTTGAACCCTAATAATAATCTAAACAATAATAAAAGTCTTTGATAGCAATAACTGTATGAATCCCTGTGTACCTGTTGATTGTCTGTCTCTTTCCATCTGTGATCAAGCAGAGGATGAGGATGGGTGGATGGCAATCCAAACAGCCTTGTGATATGAATAATATGTTTCATGGACATCAAATTGTATATCTGTGAGTTTGAAATTGGTGAAAATCTGGTCAATGGTTGTCCTAAGATCTGTGGTTGGGGTGGGGATTAAGGGAAAGAGCCCATGCTCTTGGAAGAAGTCGTTTATCTTGGTTGTTTCAGCCGAGTCGACAGCAAAGTCATTGTTGAAGTCTCCAAGTACGACAACATTAGTCGCTGAACAGTGGCTCCTTAGTGATGTAGAAAGTCCGCCCAATCAGAGAAACCAGTTCCGTCATTCATCGTAAGTTTCTTGATGCACTGATGATGTATATCAAATTTTACATCGAGCACTTGAACGGTATCAAGAGATCATTAATGATTTTGCATAAATTAAAGATGGCCGCCTATCCTTCCGGTCATTTAGAGGAACTGATCTTCATTGCGAGTGTCTTGATACATCGATGCTGTATACCAAGTTTCATATAGAACACTTAAATGGTATCCGAGATATATATCATTAAAGATTTTGCATAAATTAAAGATGGCCACCACGATTTCCACCCAATCAGAGAAACCAGTTCAGTCATTCATCATAAGTATCTTGCTGCATCGATGATGTTTACCAAATTTTATATCGAGCACTTAAACGGTATCAGAGAACGAGATCATTAATGATTTTGCATAAATTAAAAATGGCCGGCCATCCTTCCCGCCTCTCAGAAGAATTGATGCGGTTATTCAGTGCAAGTCAAGTCTCTTGATACATCGATGCTGTATACCAAGTTTCGTATAGAACACTTCAATGGTATCAAAGAAATACATCATTAAAGATTCTGCATGAATTAAAGATGGCCGCCAAGGCTTTCACCTAATCAGGAAAACTGGTTCGGTCATTCCTTCAAACTTTCTTGATGTATCGATAATCTCTACAAAGTTTCACACTGAACAGCAAAATGGTTTCCGAGATACACAAGATTCATGGTTTCACATAAATTAAAGATGGCCACCAAAGTTTCCACCCAATCGGGTCCAGATTCAATAGGGTTCTGGGTAATGAGCATATGGATGTGCACGGCAAGTTTGGTGTGCCTAGGGTAAGTCGTTCTAAAGAAAGCTTGGTAACAAGAAGTTTCGTATAGAACACTTCAATGGTATCAAAGAAATACATCATTAAAGATTCTGCATAAATTAAAGATGGCCACCAAGGCTTTCACCTAATCAGGAAACTGGTTTGGTCATTCCTTCAAAGTTTCTTGATGTATCGATAATCTCTACAAAGTTTCACACTGAACAGCAAAATGGTTTCCGAGATACACAAGATTCATGGTTTCGCATAAATTAAAGATGGCCGCCAAAGTTTCCACCCAATCGGGTCCAGATTCAATAAGGTTCTGGGTCATGAGCATATGGATGTGCATGGCAAGTTTGGTGTGCCTAGGGTAAGTCGTTCTAAAAAAAGCTTGGTAACGAGAAAGCTGTGATGGTTTCGCATAAATTAAAGATGGCCGCCAAAGTTTCCAACCAATCGGGTCCAGATTCAATAGGCTTGTGGCTGACCACCCAACAATTCTGTATACCAAATTTGAAGTCTCTAGAAGCAACGGTTCGGTTTCTAGATCGATCACAAGAATTGTTGACGACCGGACGACCGGACGAACGACCGGACGTACATGCCAACGACAAGACCCCGCAGCCTAATAGGCTGAGGGGTAAAAATAATTAAAAATCATGAAATCATCATAGCCATCTGAAAATCTAACCATTTCATCAGTGAACATTCAGGAAGCTCTCACCAAAGTTTGGTCAGGCCCGACTTGATAGATCTGCAGATATTCAGCGGACAAGAACATGTTGATGGGCATAGTTAACAGTGCAAAAGCTGAGCCATCAATAAATAATAAAAAAAAATAATTAAAAATCATGAAATCATCATAGCCATCTGAAAATCTAATCATTCCATCAGTCAACATTCAGAAAGCTCTCACCAAAGTTTGGTCAAGCCCGACTTCATAGATCTGCAGATATTCAGCGGACAAGAACATGTTGACGGACGGACGACCGGACGGACGGACGTACATGGCAACGACAAGACCCCGCAGCTCTATGGGCTGCGGGGTAAAAATGACTGGAGCTATGCTGTGATGCATCCTCTCATGGCATCATACTATATACATGTACCTCCTCCTGTCAGTACACCCCTAGTTGGAAGGTTATAAATTCTTACAATGGTTGTATGCAGACTTGTACATGTAGATCATGATGACTTGGATTTTGACCCTATCAATTGACCCGATCAGCTAAGTGAACCAAGCCACTGACCTAGGTCATGCATGTGTCTGTGCTCTAAATGGTATAGAGGATCTGGTGGAGGGGATGTTTGTGTACAAGCCCCCAAGTTACATACCGAGAAAACAATTTCTGCAAGAATGGAAGCCTAGAAAATTAGAATTTCTTGCCAACATGGCAAACATATGATAAGTTTGCCTTAAACTATTTTCTTCTGTATATATTGCACTAAATAAAGTTTTTATGACATCCTTTCAGGAAAACTCTCTAAGTCTAAAGCAGAAAAACTCTGTGAAAATGACATATGAACATACATGAGAATAGCAGAAAATATTTAACTTCACTAATATAGACCAGGTGAAACAAAATCTAGTCAAAATAGTTGACCAAATTATCTGCAGTAGCTGAATAACTTGAGGACTCTATTCTTCTGCTCTTCCGCTCAAAGCCTAGAGCAGTTAAATAAACAACCAGTCACCCTGGCAACCGTAACATCTGAGCTCAGATTTTTCCTCACTATAAGACAGGACCATTAGTCCCTAGGGGTCTAAATCGCCCCGTAAAAATAGGTCAATGGCAGTATGTTCAAAACAAATTCTGGTCAAGGAGCATATCCATGTTTGGGAAGGACAGGTCTAATCCTTCAAAACCTGTGAAATATGCTTACACAATGCAGCATCAACTCTATTTGTAATGTGTAATTTGATCTCAATAAATAGGTCAAGGTTGGTCCTCAAGGTATGGTCAAGATCGATTCATCGCCAACTGCAACTGTGAGTTTGGAGAGTCTGGCTATAGTCCTTCAGGAAATATCATCATAATATCGAATATGGATGGACGGACAGACAATGAATACTCTTTGGCCAAATTGTACTCACCTCTCTATAATTCCTAACCCCAGCTTCCCTGAATGTTGGCTTGCATCTCATATTTTTCTGAAAATAATCAACAAAGATTGGAAATATAAACGATTTATCCAGAAAGATTCAAAACTGTTGATCAGGGCTTTAGATGTCCTTTAATTTGAGCACAACCTCTATTCAGCATGATCATTTTTTAGGCAGGAAAACATGCCCAAATTAGAGAAAATATTGTAGTCCCAGATTTCGGGCAAAATAGGTAGGATTTAACTCAACAGAATGCTTTATTGCCGGGCAACAGAAATTCCATGGTTTCCATGAAATTTTCATTAAACACCCTGGAAAAAATATATGCTAAAAATAGGCTGTCAGTATTCGGACACCTTTTCCATGCTTTTGCCATGCCCTATTCAGGGTGCAGAAAATAATAATAATAATAATAAGCTTTATTTCAAGAGGGTGGTACAATACTCAGTCAGCTGCAGGCTGATCTACCCTGAGGCCCTCACACACACACACATGTACAAAATCAGCATCAATAGAGAAGAATATTGACAGACATATATTCAGTAAAATAAAATAGTACTAATCAAACATTTTTCATATATTGAGTTCTAAAACTCTGCACTGAGGAAGCACTACGGCATTCTGGTTTTAGTGAATTCCACAAAACTGAACTTCTGTTTGTTGGTACACAAACAGCAAGGTGTTTTTGAGCTTACCGCCGATTTGTTAATACCAGGTGTTAAAATAATAGCCTTTGCTAAACATTGGGACAAATTGTTATTCAAAGAAGCCCTAGCTATAATATGAAGCTGCACATCTGAAAATTCCTCGGCTCTGGGTACATTCATAATGTATATAATTTGAACCATGATGTCAGGAACACCAAGCAGTCAAGTCACAAATATACAGATTATCAACAATTTTGCAATTAGAAATGACTCCTAAGGTTTCCGTCCAATCAGAGAAACCGGTATTCATTACATAAGTTTCTTGATGCATCAATGATGATGTATACCAAATTTTACATCGAGCATTTGAACGGTATCAAAGATAAGAGATCATTAATGATTTTGCATAAATTAAAGATGGCCGCCCATTCTTCCCGCCACTCAGAGGAACTGATGTGGTTATTCATTGAAAGTCTCTTGATACACTGATGCTGTATACCAAGTTTCATATAGAACACTGAAATGGTATCAGAGATATACATCATTAAAGGTTTTGCATAAATTAAAGATGGCCACGAAGGTTTCCGCCCAATCAGAGAAACCAGAACTGTCATTTATCGTAAGTCTCTTGATGCATCGATGATGTATACCAAATTTTACATCGAGCACTTGAACGGTATCAGAGAACGAGATCAGTAATGATTTTGCCTAAATTAAAGATTGCCGCCCATCCTTCCCCCAACTCAGAGGAACTGATGTGGTTATTCATCGCAAGTCTCTTGATACATCGATGCGGTTTACCAAGTTTGGTATAGAACACTTAAATGGTATCAGAGATATATATCATTAAAGCTTTTGCATAAATTAAAGATGGCCACCAAGGTTTTCGTTCGATCAGGTCCCGATTCAAAGTATCTGGATGTATCGATGATGTATACCAACTTTCATATAAAACGATTTCGGTAACAAGAGATATGTATCATTATCGATTTCGCATAAATTAAAGATGGCCTCCAGGATTTCCAGCTAATCAGAAAAGCCGGTTTGGTAATTCATTGAAAGTTGCTTGATGTATCGATGATGTATACCAACTTTCGTATTGAACAGTTGAATGGTTTCCGAGATATGGATCATTATCCATTTTGCATAAAATTAAAGATGGCCGCCAAGGTTTCCACCCAATCAGGTCCCAATTCAATAGGCTTCTGGTCCTTGACTAGGTAAATAAGCAAACCAAATTTGGAATTCTTCAGTGGAACCGTTTTCCGGCTATCTCGCTCACGTACGGACGTACAAGACGACGAGTTAAATCATGGATTAAAAGCCTCAAAAGACCTTATTGTCTTCAAGTGAACTCACCTGAGCACATATCAGTCCCGACTCTTTGCGTTGTGTCCTCATTGGTCAATTTGTATACTTGTCTTTTTGTCATACTATTGTTTGTCATACTATTGTTTTCACAGTGTATATATATATTCTGTATGCAACAGGTGCTCATACGATCCTGATGATGGCATAAATTATAGCCGAAATATAGTATCATATCACGTACAACCATGACTTCAATCTTCGGAGTTACATTTATCTTAGAATAAGTTTAACTCGGGGTTAGATTTTTGTATACCCCAGAACAATCAACTTGATTGTTCTGGGGTATACACAGGAATACCTGTAGATGAAAAGAAAAAAAAGCCAAACAGCTAAAAACATGCTATGACAATATTTCATCTCATAAATACGAGATGCAAATCTTAGAGGGTCAAAATTTGTGATTTTTGCTTTATTTCTTCATTCAAATATTCACTATTTTGTCTAACATTTGGTGAAAAAATGAAATCGAAATTCTAATTAGAAGTGCTTCAATATCAGGATTAAAAATTAAGTTTCTGAGGAACTGGAAAAATTAAACACTTTGCCTTAAAGGTGGTCCAATATCCAGCTGGGAAGAGATTAATCTTTCACGCGACTGTCTATTGTATATCGTTTATAGCTGCCTGAGTGTGTATTGTATTGTTAATTGACTCGCAGGAACTGGCCACCGTAATAGTCTGTCGTAAGAATAGAACAGCAGTTCAGCTCAGACACCCGCCGAGAAGTGATCAGCAGAGGTGTGAAAATTTCCCAGCTCAACAAGTTTTAGCAAGTTTTTAAAGTTTAAATTGGATTTTGAACCACCTTGATGAATAAACTTAGTGTAATAGTTATCAAAAATAAACAGGAATTTGAGTAGGTCCCATAAGACAGATAAACAAGAGCCCAAGGGGCTTCAATATACGCCCTATATGGGCAATTCCGTGTAAACATGGACATGATCAGTAAAAAATAAACCTAATGATATGCTACTAATTCTTTTCCTATAACATAGTTTATATTCCTAAGTTCGTGGAAATAATATTTTATGTGGGTTTTAATCCACTAATAGACTTCTATTTTTTGATGAAATGTCGTGCAAAATAGCATAAAATTCTCTGTTCATCATAAGGTAGATTTGTCATCTTGGCTACTCTTACTTTATTGAATAAATCTTTATCTATTGTCTACAATACATTGGCCTAATCATGTACTTTAACCAGAAAATGCAGGTAGCTGAAATTCCCTTTAGTTTATGTAGTATACACAGTTGTATGCTATCATGTTATATGATGTAACCTGAGTCACGAAAAATGATTTGTTTCTAAACTGATAAAAATCCCTGAGCAGCATTAGAGAAATATTTCATAATTTCTTTGTCTTACTTATGCCTTAGTCATTTCTGATAAAGCTGCTCATATATATTGAATAGAAAAAAAATGCTGGTACTTTGAAAATTGTAACCTGAGTCACGTGTAACCTGAGTCACGTTTGATGGGCATCTCATTACACATAATCCAAAGAAAATAACTGCAACTTTACAGCTGTAAAAAACTACTATACATATGCATTGATGACATACATATTTGAGACCAAAATTTTGATCAGTTATATTGCGATTTTTTCCACCTTCAAGTATGACTCTACACATTTGTGCATAATATCCTAACTTGGGATTTTGTGCTATGTAGTTCCACTGCAGCTTAAGTGATATTAAGAGTTGGATTGCTGAACTCTTCTCTGTCGTTCATGTACATTTGTCTTCGAAACAAGATATAAACTACACCAATCATTCCTATTGATAATGAAGACCGTAGATTCAATGTACAATGTAGGCAAATCATCTCCAGAACTGGCATTAGTTGTGTGATATTTGCATTTGGATTCTTTTGGGTGCAATACATGTATGTGCTTGCATTTATGCAAGTTCTTCTAGAGTGTATGTGTGTATCGAACTGCACATCAAGTTGAATTGTTTCTTTTGAATTGGTCTTAATGATTGAGTCCTATCATCTGAAATACTACACATATCATGTGTACCACAAACTGGACCATGATACTGCAATGATGGAGAGGTAATAATGAACTTAGCATGATAAAAATCTGTGTATTCTAACCAAACATGTTCAGAATTATCATGCAGCATCATTTCATATATTAATAGTGTTGCATATTCTGTATTGAATACAGTTTTGTGTCAACGATTAGATTCTGACAAACTGTAACCTGAGTCACGGTAACCTGAGTCACGCAATCTTCTTTAATTATCTCCCTGTTGCTATTATATATCAAGTTCAATATTGCACATATATTTTACTATGGATGTACTTTGTTTAATCAATATTTGATGAATTCTCTCACATAATTAATTCAAAGTGAAATCTCATTTGAACTATAGTGGTCTAGGGGTCATTTCATTTCCTTGCAACTAAACATGATAAAAAGCAACTTCTTCAATCCACATACATTTAGAATTATCATATAGCTTTGTTCCAGTATTACTAGTGTTGCATGTTCTGTTTTGAGTAAAGTTTTGCATCAATGTTTATCAAACTGTAACCTGAGTCACAGTAACCTGAGTCACGCGATCTTCTTTAATTATCTCCCTGTTACTATTATATATCAGGTTCAATATTGCACAAATATTTAGCTACCGATGTACTTTGTTTAATGAAAGTTTGATGAATTCTCTCAAACAATTAATTTGAAGAGAAATCTTGTTTGAACAATAGTGGTCTGGGGGTCATGTCTTTTTTTCGTAACCTGAGTCACGCTCTTGTTTTTGTACATAAAAGTTACAATTTGAACTTAGACGATCAACTGGTTGTGTAATTGGTTAGGTCTCACCCTGAAGTAAATAACTGCTGAATGTGGGTTATTACATGTCATTTATATTAAAATCTGAGCAAATTGAATTTGCTCTTGGGGCTCTGAATGTAACCTGAGTCACGCTGGAATTGCCCATATCTGGAATTACATTGGTCCAACTTTTAAGGTTGTTTAATAGCCTTGATTCCAATTGGTAGCTAGCCTACAATTTTGTGCTTCTGAGAATGTAACATATATAACATCTTATATTGAATGATAAACTAAAACGAGCTTAACTCTTGGTAACTACATTGTAGCTGAGCGTGAATCAAGAGCCGAGAGCTCCCATATTCCACACTGAAATCGACAATAGTCAAACACAAGGAAATAGTAGTTTTCCTGCAAATGGATTCCTTTCAAATGAGAATTTTTCATGAAGGAAGAAGAAAGTGATGAAGTAAACCTTTGTTCTTGAGTTAATAAACAGGTATGAAGTTCATACATGCCATAAACGGCAGTAAATGTTGGGTTTTTCTTTCACAACAATTTAACTAAATGTAGCTGTTTCAAATATAGGAGATAACTCCACAGGACGAATGCCATATACATGTAGGGGAGAGAACTCTGAATATTCCAACCAAACACATATGGTCAGCTAAACTGGATTCAGTTTTGAAGGACTGTGACCTTGACCGTGGACAAATTGATCTCAAAATGTATGGCTCCTCTCTGCCATGGGAGTAAGGTAAACCAAAGTTTGGTACCATTCCATACCTTGAAACTAGAGATATCGCATGGACAACAAATGTTAATGGATGAATGGACAGAACGCAACATCGCATTACACGACTTCGTCTTCGACAGGCATATGAAAATGGGACTTTTAATGATTTCTTGATTTTGTGGTCACAGTGACCTTGACCTTTGACCCACATTTTGGTATGTAACACATGTCTCTCTAATGTATCTACTGGCAGAAAAAAGTTCTTTTTTAATGATTTCCTGATTTTGGAATCAGTGACCTTGACCTTTGACCTTGCCCTAAATTTTAGTACACGACACATCGTCTTCCCTCAATGTATCAATGGATACAAAAAAATCATGATTTTTATGAATTTCATGATTTTGGGGGTCAGTGACCTCGACGTTCGGCCTTGACCTACATTTTGGTATGTGCTACATCATATCCCCCTAATGTATCTACTGACACAAAAACAAAGTAATTTTCAAAGATTTCTTGATTCTGGAGTCACAGTGACCTTGACTATTAACCTAAATTTTGGTAGATGACAAATCTTCTCCCCGTAATTTCTCAATCGACACAAAAAATCTTGGTTTTTAACAATTTCATGATTTTGGGGTCACAGTGACCTTGACCTTTGACCAGGTCACTTGACCTACATTTTGGTATGTGACACATCGTGTCTCCCTAATGTATCTACTGACACAAAAACATGTTATGTTTAATAATTTCCTGATTTGGGGGTAACAGTGAGTGATCTTTGATCTTGACCTAATTTTTGGTATGCAACACTTCATTTCGCCCTATTGAATGCACTCACAAAAAATTAGTAATTTTTTATGATTTCCTGATTTTTAGGTAACACTGACCTTTGACCTTGATTCTGGGGTCACAGTGACCTTGACTATTGGCCTGGATCTAAATTTCGGTACATGACGAAACAGCTCCCCATAATTTTTCAATGGACTCAAGAAATCATGATTTTTAACAATTTCACAATTTTGGGGTCACAGTGACCTTGACCTACATTTTGGTAGGTGACACATCGTGTCCCCCTAATGTATCTACTGGCACAAAAAAATGTTATTTTTAATAATTTCCTGATTTTGGAGTCACAGTGACCTTTGACCTTGACCTATTTTTGGGTATGCGACGCTTCATTTCCCCCTATCGAATCGACTCACAAAAAATTTGAAATTTTTAATGATTTCCTGAATTTTCTGTCACACTGACCTTTGACCTCGACCTACACTTGGTATACAAGACATTGTTCCTCCTAGAGCACCCACTCACCAAAAATTAGAACTGTAGATAGAAAACTGTTAATGATAAATGATTCCCTGATTTTAGACAACAGTGACATTTGACCGCTGACCTCGACCTCAATTTTGGTACGCGACACATCGTCTCCACCTAATGTATCCATTCACGAAAAATTGCAACTGTGGATAGAAAACGTTCAAAGATATAGACCGGACACGAACACTTCAGTGATTTCCTTTTTTTAGGCCAGTGAGCTTTTACCTCTGACCTCGACCTTCATTTTGGTACGCGACACATCGTCTCCCCGTAGGGTATCCACTCACCAAAAATTAGAACTGTAGATAGAGAACTGTCCCAGATATAGACCGGACACGAGAGACGGACAGACAGACAGACGGACGGAAACCGCAATCACATAATACGTCCACCTTTTGGCGGGCGTATAAAAATGTATTTGACAATAAAATTCAAGCAAAAAATTAGGATTAATTCTTCGGATGTATAGCTGAACACATTTTACCTGATTTCTAGCCTTTCATTTTTTTACAAAATCCGAGAGTTAAACGTTTATTTCTCGAAAAGTATCCATGCTACGCTTTTGAAATTTGGCATGCTTGTTACTTATAAGGTGATCTAGTAAACTTTTCTCACTTTTTGTAAGTTCGCCTTAGTTTTTTAATTATTCAACTTTTACGACAAATGATTGTAAAATACGTTTTTTTTTTCAATTTATTTTAGTAAAAACAAAACCAAGTATTTAGCTGTAAAAACAAAACCAAGCAAAAATAAAAATAAACTAGAGCCTATAGGCTTTTTTATATATCGATGTCTGGGAATCATAGAAACGACTGGTATTCGTCATGCCTGTGATCATCAGCATACATCTGAACTTCACCACGGTTTTGGGGCAAAACCTAAGTAATCAAGTATTGTATTTTTATGAAAATAATACCAGAAGCAAATGAACTAGAATTCTGCACGTTACAGTTAGACTCGCTGCAATGCATTGGCTACCCAGCTTCCCTTTTAATAACATGCAACATTGTTCGCAAAAAAATTGGCAAGTTTCATGTTCGCACGATTCAAAATCTAGTGATGCATCATTGGAGATTGAGCTGATGCTGAAATTTGAATAGCGATCCTGATCCTCCATCCAGGTCTGTGTACTCCGTACTGGTACATAACAAATAGTGCTCAAACGGTTCGTTGAAAATAACAGCAATGGACGGATGCATGCTTCGACTTTTTCATAGAAAAGTCAAGCTTATAAGGGAGATATGCTGTAGAATGGTCTCTTGGTTGTCTTCGAGGGAATGAAATGTGGGCGTCTCTCCAGTTTTGCTTACGTCTTTGTTCAAAGGGGATGAAATATAGGACTGCTGACCTGGCTTTTATTTTGCTCGATTCGGAGAAAATATGAGGTCATGAATGTGACTCGCCACTCCTAAAAATTATGACCGATCTTATATCTGACAAACCCATATTCTGCCAAGGTACGGCCAGGGATGAGGACTAATCCTATGAAACATACATAATTAATCACACCCATTATCACTGTTAAAACCATAAATGTCTCTCTCTCTCTCTCTCATCCATGATCCCCCACATTGTGTGCTCTTGCATTTCATCCACGATCTTACATGTGTGAGGATGTGGAAGGGTCTAGTAAGCAGGGGTTGATGTAGCCTAGATTTAGATATATTTAGCTGACTATACCCTATAACAGCACCAATGTCCTTTCAATCCATTTTTAAACCATAATGTTAATAAAATTAGTAATTGTAAACACGAATGTATAATGAGATATAAATCAAGCATTATGTTGACGGGCTGCAAAATCCGTGAGAGGTGGCCCTTCAATTTCAATCAAAAAAAAAACTTTCAGTCCTTTGAAATCCTTTGTCTGTCTGACAATAATAAACTTCATGAACAGATGAAATGCCAATAAATTGTGCTATATAAGTTTACTGTCTATAGTGCCACCCAATAAACAATAGCATGAAACTACAAGGTGATGCAAAATTCTCAGATGTGGCCTGGGGAATGTAGATATTGACTCAGAATTTCATATATTTAAAAAAATGGCCATTTGGCTTACAAGGGTTGTGAATTATAACACTGGGAATGTTACATTCATGTTCAGAAAAATAAAATTACTTTTCCCTGATTAAGAAGCAAATTTCCATTTTTGTGAAAACAAAATATTATTTCGAGATGCAAAAATGCATCTCCATGATTCGCCAACACCACCAAAATTTTGTCGGGCCTATGCCTATCTTGCAAGATCATTATACCCAAATTTCATGGAAATCAAACACGTTGTTCAGAAGATATGATGTTACACATGTTTACCTCCATTCATGTCTATAGCACCACCTAGTGACGGCAAAATGCCACGAAAAACAAGCAGGTGAAATCTAAAGCCCTAGGGAGATGGCACATAAGAATTCAATGGAAAAAACTTTAATCGCGATAATGGTATGGAGGTTTTGATGTTAAGTCAGATAAATGAGATTTTTCATTTAAATGGCAAATTGGTTCACACCGAAAGGGAATTATCATGTCGGCATTCCTATATTTATGCTTAGCAACCTAGAATAGAACAGTTTTTTAATATTTCTCCAAGCGAATTAGTAAATTTTCATTTCACGAAAACTTTTTTTTTTTGAGAAGCAAAAAACTTACATTTATAGTTATGCCAGCTACACCAAAATCTTTTCAGCACATTGACTATCCTTCAAGACCATTGTAATAAAATTTCAAAGAAATCAGACAAGCCGTTCAGACGAAATCGTCAGAAACAGGTTTACCTATACTCTGACTACAACGCCACCTAGTGGTGAGCAGTGAGTATCGAAACACAACCGGACAAATTTCCCAGGCCTAAGGAGATAGCACACAAAGTCTGACCCAAAAATATTTAACGGTTTCAGAGATATTCAAGTTTAAAGTCGCGGCGGCGGTGGCGGATCCGGCGGAGCCGTTTCTCATGAAAACATAAGAGCATCCACTTTGTGGAAATGCTCTAGATAATTCTTTATGGAAGAGGGCTGGTTAGAGGATTTGGATATGACACTTGATCAAGCTGTTGGTAATTAACTCTTTACCATATCATGGATTATTGACAAAAGAATTTATGGCCAATATTACTCTGAGTAAGCCTACTTGTACATGTATTCAGGTCTGGTTCACAAAACTGGGTCAACTGGCCTAGAAAGCTGTGCATGGTCATGGAAACCACTGGCTTCAGTGGCTGTTACATTACTGAAATTATTGCCAAAATTTCCTTTCAAACACAGTGAAAACAAAGAAATGAGGAAAGTGAAGAGGAACATGAAATTGGAAATGCAGTATACAACAATATTAATATTGACCAAACAAGCCATTTCATGTCAAAAAAATTGTGACATACACAGACCAAAAATCAACCAGCATTTTCCTCTTAAAGTCTCTGGTTTAGCAGACGACAGTCTCTGGTCTAGCAGACGACATACTTTTACCTAGAAACAGCAAACCCTCAAAAACAACAACTGAGCACTTGAAAAAACATCAAGACACATCTACTATATTCAGATTACATAAAAGAACAACAAAAATAATTCAAAAGACAAAAAAAAAGTTCTCAAGAAGAAAAAGCTTCAGAACTATTTCTTTCAGTGCAAGAACTTTTTTTTGTGCAAGAGTAAACCAGGCACTTTCTGTTACAAGAGTTACAGCACTCCTATATATATCTGGATGACCCTAGGGTCTGATGACCCTAACGGGTCTACATCGATATATGAAAATGAGATAACGTTTACTAGTTCGAGTTGTCTCCTATCAAGGTATACCATCAAAGTTGAAACGAAGTTTTCATCAAATTCCAATTGAAAAATGAGCGCTATTTCATTCGAATTTTCATTTGAATTTTTTTAAATTGGAATATTTTCTACACAATAGCAGTGTTGGTTATACAAATCATATACATGTAGTTGGAATCCCTACGATATACGCTTTCATAAAATATATAGTTTATTATGGTTATCTTGTATATTTATTGGTACAGAAGACAAATTGTCACAGGGGTGCAAAAACTGCCTCTAACGGGACAGCTATCCTTAAGCATGTCAACTAAGTTTCAGGAACTTATGTGGGACTAGTTTGTTGGGTTATGAAGTGATCCAGAGTTACCAACAACAACAGTAAAAGCAACAAGACATTGAAACAATCACAAACTTACGCGAGTTCTAAAAGAGTGAACGTCATAATTCTCTGATTGAAATGCCTGGAAAGCAACTGCTAAAACATTGCTACTCCTTCTATATACGTAGGTTGGAATAATCGGAAAATAGAACGACGATTTTGAAATTTATTTTCGGTCACAAATCTGGTTGCCTTTGTCTTCGTAAAACATCATAATGCGGACTTTGTCCAGATCCTCACGGAATTTATTTTTTTCGACTTGCATGATTTATTCAGACTGTTGGGTAACCCGCATCTAGGGGTAGATTTTTGCAAAACTGGATATAAACTTTTCAATGGGGAAAATTGAAATCGCCTTATTTATTCTCAGGAGTGTTGTTAGCACACTTAAAATTGCACGCATTAAATTAGTTCAGGTGAATGATTATCTCCATTGATGAGCAGTATTCAATCTAAAAGTTTTTACTAAGTGGTAAGTATATATACTCTGAATCTTACTTCTTTTGTACATTTGTATTGCATATGAAACTGCGCTATCGAAACCCCTCGGCTCTGAACCCCAGCTATTATAATGTAAAGGTGTCTCTACCAATTGATTGGCTTATGGGAAGAAATATTTACCCCTGGTATTGTAAGTGTACTTTCTTTGAAAAAAAAGAAAAGTTTTCCTCCCCTTAAATTAATTTGTTTCTGGAATAAATTGAAAGAGCTGTATCGATGTCGCACCAAGACAACAGTACACATGGCTAGATAAATACAGTACATGTATACTAAATGGCACATGTATGTCATTTTCAAAACAGATTTGCAAGCATTCTTTGCATTGTCTAAGAAAATAAATCAATAAATCAGTCATCCAATCAATAAATATATGTGATACTATACTAACATGATATAGAAATAATATGCAAACTTAACACAGGAATTAGTGGATTTTGTTAGACAAGGGGCATACTTTCTGACACGACTCATTTTTGATAGGCATCTAGTGTCATTTTCAAAACAGATTTGCAGGCATTCTTCGCATTGTGTAAGAGAATAAATCAATAAATCAGTCATCCAATCAATAAATAAATGTGATAGTATACAAACATGATATAGAAATTATATGCAAACTTAACATAGGAATTAGTGGATTTTATTAGACAAGGGGCATAACTCTGCAAAATACTTTCTGACACGACTCATTTTCGATAGGCATCTAGTTCAGGTCAAGAGAAACAACTGTATCACGTTAGGATGTTGTATATGGAACGGTTCTGAAATTATCACAATAAATCATAAATGGATTTTTATTTGTAAAAAGGGGCATAACTCAGCAAAATATTGTCCGAGATGACTCCTTTTCGATAGGCTTCTGATTTACGTGAAGATAAATAGATGTAACAAGTTTGGTTGCCATGCATGAAACGGTTCTGTAGATATCGCGGTAACGGATTTTATTAGACAAGGGGCATAACTCTGCAAAATACTTTCTGACACGACTCATTTTCGATAGGCATCTAGTTCAGGTCAAGAGAAACAACTGTATCACGTGAGGATGTTGTATATGGAACAGTTATGAAATTATCACAATAACAAATCATAAATGGATTTTTATTTGTAAAAAGGGGCATAACTCTGCAAAATATTGTCCGAGATGACTCATTTTCGATAGGCTTCTGATTTACGTGAAGATAAATAGATGTAACAAGTTTGGTTGCCATGCATGAAACGGTTCTGTAGATATCGCGATAACGGACGGACGGACGTACGGACAGCCGTACACGATGACGACAATACCCATAGGCCAAAGTTGGCCGAGGGGTAAAAACTATTTTGGAATTACAGGGCTCTCACGGACCCACAGCCAAAATATAGGGGCATAATGGCCAAAATATAGGGCAAACATAGGGATATAATGATCAAAATATAGGGCAAATTTAGGGCAAAATCCAGAAAACAGGGCATTTCAGCCATCTACGGAAATAATTACTTGTTAATTACAATCTCATAGGATCAGTAATTGTTGCCATATATGGGCCTGTGCTCATGACTGGGACATGGTAGTACAGAAGAAACACGTACAGCACAGCTTAGTTTGGACCAGGGTTTGTATATACCTTGGCCACTGTCAATTTGCAGGCCACAGATTCACATTTCCAGGTCATTATCAGCTGGAAAAATACTATCCTAGCACTTTAGGTCGGGTCCTAGATGGCTGGAGAAGCATTCTCAGTGATTTATGGGAAATAAAACTCCAGATTGTCATCTAAATGCAAGGCACTATTTTATATTGATTTTTCACTTGTAATCAAATATTTTCAGTACATAATTCAGATTACTGGACAAAGAGTTCCATCCATCACAGCAAGCACCGATAGCTTAAGTGTGCGACAAATGGGCATTTAATTAAACAGAAGCCTAAAGCCATTAATCTTACAAATATGTATCAGTGTCTGAGATTGTGGTAGGTCACTTAACATGATCTGAAAATAATATTTTATGGTGCAAAATCCTGTTAAGTGCTGGAAATTGAGATCAAACTGGAGAATTCCAATGACTGGTACATTTTAAATAATGTGCTTGACATATTTAAATTAATTTATGCAGTGTTTGGCATAACAAGATATATACACCTATTCAGGGGAGGTAACTAAATTATGGGATAGCTACATGTATATCATGGAATACCGACAACGGTAGAATGGCAGGACTGTGCTGCGCCACACAGCATTCAGGTAAAATTTCAAGGCCATTTTGTTGATTTTCAAGGCTATCCAGGCCTGGAAATGGGACTGGCTAAATTATATGCTTTTCAAGGCTTTCCAGGCCCCGTACAAACCCTGTTGGACACTTCCGACTCGGTCGCATTGTTATTTTGGAGGATTTAAATAAATCAAGTATTCGTGTATATGAATCACAATAAAATACAAGGTCAGAGCTGGGCGAAAAAGCACTAATAATCCTGAAAATATAGGAATAATAGGGCAAAATCAGTCAAATTTGAGAAAATATAGGGAAAAATAGGGGGCAGCAGAAAATATAGGGAAAAATAGGAAATATAGGGCCAGTGGGAGCCCTGGAATTAAGATGGTGAAATTTCCATGATATTCAAGTTCCGGTCAAATTTTGGAAGTGCACGTCTTGGTGTGCCATGATGCAGGATGTATCAGTGTAACTGCTAATAAATATATTTCTGTACAAAGGTGACGAATTTGTGATACATAATCACGTTACAATGATTTTTGGGTATCAATAGGGCAGCTATTTCAAAGCCAGTATTGGCCGTTATTGAAAAGCATGACAAGGGGCACCAAGATCAACAGGTACCTTTTGCGTCAGTTTACCAGTGTCCTTGATCATGTTGATGCTGTAGTTGGGTCAACGTACACTTACAACACATGGCTGTGAAGGTGGCATGGCTGATTGAGTTCTACGATACGATAATTAAGCCAAAGCCCTTAGCTATCCCTTCATCGCCAGCATTTGATGAAACACTTTCTAGCTAAATGCTAAAAAAATCAGATATCAGGACTTGATTAGTGGAAAACTTTTAAATGTGGGTACTGACTGTCAATGTAAACAGAAAATTTTACAAAAATAATTCTTGTTATTAAGCTAAAACTTACCTTACTTCCATATATGCATTCCTCGTTTCACATGGAATCAAACTGAAGAATTCAAAATAACACAGATCCCAGCCTGCTAGTCATGCGATTGCTCACACCCATACTTCCTTCTTGTTCTACCAAGCTACACGATCAATAAGTGTACTTTAGTGGGGAAGGCAAGTGGGCATCACAAGAAGTGAGGTAAGTTTTAGCTTAATAACATGAATAACAAGAAATTTACTTGTAAAATTTTCTAGTTACTTGCGCTGAAAACTTACCTCACTTCCACTATATGCATAGAATGCCAACAACTGTGCCGGGGTCAGCGCTTACTTGGGTACGTTGACTATCCAGCCGCTGAGAAGCGTATGGAATAGTGTCAACCTGATCGCATAGGTGACCGCCGTTTCCGACGGTCCCTTCACCAACCAATCGTCGATGTAGGTGCTGATATCCACACCACACCTCCGAGGACGACCGATAGGGCATCCACTACCCGTGTGAAAACTCGAGGGGCAGAAGTAATTCCGAACGGTAACGCTTGGAATTCTAATATCTTGCCGTCGATGGCGAACCTTAGATACTTTTTGTAGTCCGAATGTATCGGTAAGTGAAAGTATGCGTCCTTCAAATCTACTGATGCGGCCCACATGACGACCCGAAGGCCGGCCCGTACAGATCGAAGAGTTTCCATCTTTCTTCCGTAGATTGCGGACCGGTCGCCATCCCCCGGTTTTCTTAGACACCAAAAACATCCTGGTGTAAAACCCCGGATCCGTTTTCGGATCTTTCACCTCTACTACAGCCGCTTTGGCGCGGAGGGAAGTTATCTCGTCCCATATAATAGAAATACGGGAGTCTCGAGGTAACGGGGTCACCAGTGGGGTCCCTGTCAGCGGAGGCGAACGGTTTGGAGTGCTCCATTCCATTTGGTATCCTTCCGCGACAATCTGCCTTACCAGGCCGTCTGCGCTGTACCCATTCCACCAAGAGGTGAAGTGCGCTAGACGGCCTCCGACCGGCAGTTCCGGGCACCGACACAGAAGTGCCGAGTCCGGTGCCCCCCCCCCCCCCCAAACTCGTGCTGAGCTTGAGGTTGGTGTCCTGGGCAGTGGAGGAGCGCACACTGACTTGTCAGGTGCACTTCCCACCCTTACCAGCGGGCTTAGAAGGGTTGTTAGACCCTTTCTTACCCTTCCCCTTGCCACGGTAGCCTCTTCTGGCTTTCTTGGGCTTCGAAGAAGCCGGAGAAAGAATCAGCGGGTTTGGAAACGCTGGCTTTGCGTTTCCTCTTAGCAAGGGTCTGGTGTTGTTCGACCATGGACTCAAACTCCTGAGAGTCAATATGACCTTCAGCAGCGGGAGCTTGGAGTCCGTCGTAGAACAGCTCTTCACTACCGAGAGGTAAGTTGATGAGGTTCTGCGCATGGTCTCAGGGGTTTTTCTAGCCGTTTTTTCATCGTGGTTACCACAATGAAAAAAAAAAAATATTGAGTTTTGCAGAAAATTCCAAATTGAGTTTTGATAAAAAAAATTGAATTTTGCGATTTTTGCCGTTTGCGCGCGCGCACAATTTTTTTTGAGTTTTCCCACAACATACCAGTTGTCAGTTGATGGTTCGTTTCGCATGACCCGCCCGCATCAATATGTTGGAGATAATTGATGCCGCATGTATTTTAGTTATCAGTAATTATTGGTCGTAAAAGAAATAAGTAAGCAAATCTAAGTAAAACGAATGAACCGTCACTGCGCGAGTCAGCGCGAAGGCGACTCAAGAGCCGCCATCTTGGTTCACATTCTTGGGGAAAGCCCGATTTCAAAACGAGGCACAGTCCTTTTCTAGCGAGGATTCCCTCGTGTCAAGCACGTGGCAGTAAAGTTTTAACTCCCGCACTTTTGACGGTCGCGTACCAAAGCCATCGTGGTTTTAGTTAATGGATCAGTTGTTTCCTCATCAACCAGTTCATTTAACCATCCATTTATCTGATGAAACGCTTTTGAGCGAAGTGGTCAAGTGCTTCACGTCTTCACTCCCGACAACAACAACGACAACATAGACTGTCGACAAATACTCGTAGCTTAAGGACGACGGACATATAAATCCTTATCTTCAGTCAGTGTAAAAGAAATAAAAGAAGGTTTTAATAAGAGGGCACTCCTGACGTTGAAAATTCGGGTAATAAATTCTGCAGTTATCTTTAATATTGGTCACAAGTAAGAATTTTTTGCCTTGATTTCTGTTTACACAATGTGTGTGCATTTGAGTTTTACTGTCTACCACAATTATTTACATAATGTTCAATTAAAGTAAAGCAAAGTTAATATGTCTCTTTAGAGAATAATTATTTCATAAATATTTTTTTCTGGCGATATTTATGAAAGATTTCAGAGTTTATAAATCTGTAAAAACAGGAATTTTGCCAGGTTATATATTCGATCACAATCTTCTCTGTTCACGGTAAAAAATTTAGCTTCAATATTTATAGCATCTAGCATGTATGTTTTAGCATGAGGTCATGCTAAACAACCTATTAACTGACAACAGCCATACTGTGGTTTGGTGTGGTTGTACCGGAGTGCACAAAACATGCATGTAACAAGTGAACGGCTGACTATTTTAGGCCGAAGTTTATATCTTGATCGACAATGCAGCAGCAGTTCTATATGTTGTTGTTGCTCTAAGAAGACACGTCGTGCTAATGTCGCCTTCAATTGTTGGATGATACACCCTGTCATGGTTTGGGCCAATGGGTTATCTCGTAAGTTATTTTACCACTGTTGTTGTAGACTGTGATATAATTCATGTAAATAGAATTGTCAGTATTTGTTGGTCTCTGAAGAAGTGTCTATGTGCTCGTAAACATATGACCAACCTCAGTTCTGTAATTGGTGCGATGAAAAAGTTGGAAAAATTGAGTTTCATCATTTTTTTGATGAAAAAGGAAAAAATATTAAGTTTTGTAAAATTCCTTGAGCGCCATAGGCGCGCAAAAAAATTGAGTTTACAAAATTTTAAAATTGAGTTTATGAACAATTTTGGGCTAGAATAACCCCTGGACCGTCTCTCGAGCCCAGTCGAGACTCAGCCAGGAAGAGTCTCCGTAAGGCAATCTGCACTCTGGCTATCACCCGAATCAGAAGGTTCAACCCCGTTGCAGTAGTCAACTGCATACAGTGGTAGAACTCTGGGGGTGCCTGATGAACCAATAGCGGTTCTTCATCGGCGGCCGAGAGCACCACGGGTTTCGAAATCGCTTCCGCATCCATGGAGTGCAACTGGGACACCGTGTCGTCAGCCGTACGCTGCAGGGCAGCTACGTGCATTGCATGGATCATGTGCAAAAAGTGGCTAAAGGTTCGTAACCTGGCCTGGGCCGAACACTGCCGCCTTGAGCTCTTCCTCAACTGACCGACACAACATATCCTTTAGATGAAGATCCTCTCGATGTTGTCTGCCGGTCACGAAGAAGGTGGACTGCCGTCCAACCTTCGAAGTCGACTCCATCCGCTTGACTTCAGACGGAGGGCCTCTGAAGAGCTCAGTGAACCCGGGTGAAGCTGTACGCAGGGAGCGCTTACCCTTTCCCTGCGGCCTCACCGAAAGCACTTCGAAAGCCTGATCCACGAATGTGTCTAGCCCTAATGAGGGTAGCTCCGGTCGGCGAGTTGGTGGCTGTCCTGTTAGCGATCGCTTAACCGGTTCTTGCTGCTTAGTGTTTGAAGGGACACCGCACACTTCAGCAGCGTATGCTAACAACGTAGTCCAAGAGGACATATGGCCGAGCGTAAGGAGATGTGGGCCTCCCGGCATCTTCTGTTGAGCGGCAGCTCGCAGAAGAGCCGCATTGATGGTATCATCGATGGCACCCACTTGTTCCTGGTTCAAGTCGACGTGAGGGACGTTGAACCGATCTCCATATCCGTATCCTCAAGCAACCGATCATCAATGAAGCCAATGACGGAGCCAGATGAAGATCCTAGGTCACCGGTGGGGCATGACCAAGAGGATTGGATATGATCTCCATCCAACGGGTAACCGTCACGGCCGAGGCCGGATGTTCACGGTTGAACGGAGTCATGATCACGAGCACGGGCTAGCAACCCGGCATCAGAGTGATCACGGCCACCGTACGACGCCAATGTCGGCCAGAGATTACTCGACCTCAATCTCGGCTAGGCTGGTGGACTTGGCCATCTCGTCGAGCACAGTTGTGTCCCTATCCATACCACCCGTCGGACCTTGAGAAGGGTCGGACGGTGTCTCACTAACGACTAGAGTCGTAGGAGCACTTGATGGCTTGGATTGGACTACAAGAGTTTCAGACGGGCCGCGCGAAGTCTTGGCTCGCACCTTCGACTTGCGCGACCTGCGGTTCTTGGTCGAAGAATTAGCAGGTGGCTTTCCCAATGCGGCGCTCCCTATACGGGGGACCACGAACACCGGTGTGCTTGTTTCGCTGTCAGCCATCGCACCCTGGGACAGGCCCAGAGCATCCGCAAAATGTGCATCCAGTTCCGATTCAGGTATAAACCTTCCTACAGGTTGGGATACCGCAGGAAGACCCGAACCGAAAGTACCCGGGTTCACGGTAGGTAGTGCCGCCACGGACCGGGAATGCACTAACAGCCAGTGCTGAAAGACGTCCTCAGGCCAGGCAGAGCACACCTCGCACCTATTCCCTTCCATGCACTGCAAGCATTTCGAGCACTCATGCCCAATGGTACCTTTGACCGACCATTGAGGATATTTTGAGCAACCAGACGGAGACGCTTTCGGGCGATTCCATCGAAAGTGAACCCCATAGGTGAAAATTTCAAACCCATCTGGCAGGATTTTTTTGCCCTCATCTAAGAACCTAATAGTTCTAGTGTTAGAAAATATAAATTTTTAAAATATATCTGCTAAATTAGCAGTGTAAATCATCCGGCATCTGTACATCATTATTTTTTGCATTTTAATATTAATTTTTTTCTCTAAGTTCATACCAAGGCAGCATTGAAGACATCTGTTAGTTAAGAATGTCCCACAAGTTGAAGTGACTCTCCAGGCATTGCATTAATGAAAAAAATCCAATAGAATGACCTCAAGGAATGAATAATATAATAAAATAATAAAAAAAAAGTTTTCCCCACCATATCTTCCCGCTTGCCACACACGTAACGCTGAATACATTAAATTAAGATTTATAGAAATATTTACAGTCCACATAAAAATTATGTAAGATTATAAATTAGATCCTTCATCTGAATAGTTGTATGCCTCTTTTGTTGGCTTCCATTCAATAGAGAAACCTCCTTCCTCAGAATAAGCAGCAGTCACACATGTAACATAGCGTTACGTGTGTGACTGTTACGTGTGTGACACATGTATATATGCACATGTGTATGCTGCATTCTAACAATCAGAGTTGTTTCCCTTGCTCCCTAAACAAGGGGAACAACTCGGATTGTTACCGTCCAACCTTCGAAGCCGACTCCATCCGCTTGACTTCAGACGGAGGGCCTCTGAAGAGCTCAGTGAACCCGGGTGGAGCTGTACGCAGGGAGCGCTTACCCTTTCCCTGCGGCCTCACCGAAAGCGCTTCGAAAGCCTGATCCACGAATGTGTCTAGCCCTAATGAGGGTAGCTCCGGTCGGCGAGTTGGTGGCTGTCCTGTTAGCGATCGCTTAACCGGTTCTTGCTGCTTAGTGTTTGAAGGGACACCGCACACTTCAGCAGTGTACGCTAACGACGTAATCCAAGAGGACATATGGCCGAGCGTAAGGAGATGTGGGCCTCCCGGCATCTTCTGTTGAGCGGCAGCCCGCAGAAGAGCCGCATCGATGGTATCATCGATGGCACCCACTTGCTCCTGGTTCAAGTCGACGTGAGGGACGTTGAACCGACCTCCATATCCGTATCCTCAAGCAACCGATCATCAATGAAGCCAATGACGGAGCCGGATGAAGATCCGAGGTCACCGGTGGGGCATGACCAAGAGGATTGGATATGATCTCCGTCCAACGGGTAACCGTCACGGCCGAGGCCGGATGTTCACGGTTGAACGGAGTCATGATCACGAGCACGGGCTAGCAGCCCGGCATCAGAGTGATCATGGCCAACGTACGATGCCAATGTCGGCCAGAGATTACTCGACCTCAATCTCGGCTAGGCTGATGGACTTGGCCATCCCATCGAGCACAGTTGTGTCCCTATCCATACCACCCGTCGGACCCCGAGAAGGGTCGGACGGTGTCTCACTAACGACTAGAGTCGTAGGAGCACTTGATGGCTTGGATTGGACTACAAGAGTTTCATCACTGGAAGTGAGGTAAGTTTTAGCTTAATAACAGAAAATTTACTTGTGAATTTTTTTTGTTATTTGCGCTGAAAACTTACCTCACTTCCACTCTTTGCATAGAATGCCACAGAAAGGTTGGCGGGCAAACTGATACAATCCGTGGTCAGTGATAAATGCCATGAACAAGATGACTAGTACAGAGTAGAAATCATCGATCTTCTACCTCAAAGAGGATCCACGAGATCATACAACAGCCGTAACATATATGCCTATGGTACACAGGGAACCTCTGTCGCTACTCTGACTTCAAGGTCGAGTCGCATATACGCCCCCCCCCCCCATTTTTCTGAAAGGGAATGAGAGGAAAATGCACTCACCAGCAAGCAGGATAAAAACTGTATGCCCGGACTTTATCTTGCTATCTTGCTGGCCTCGGTCCCACAGACACCCGCTGTGCAGTCACAAGTGGGCCGATGGAATAGAGGTCGTCACATGCTAACGTCATGTCCCGGAGGTAGAAGGAGGCGAATGTCGTGTTCGACCTCCAGTAGCACGCCCTCATAATGTCAGTCACAGATCTGTTAGTCCATAGAGGCCATGATGCCGCTAGTGCCCTAATCTCGTGACCCGAAACGTTTACAATCGCGGCTTGTCTATCCATAGCCGTGGAGTACGCTAGCCGAATCGTATTTTTGAGCCAACTTGAGATAGTATTTTTGCTAATTTCTTGTTTGGCTTTGGGATCAAAAGGGATAAACAAACGCCTCCTACCCGCTCTGATCTCCTCTGTACGATTCAGGTAACATGGAAGTGCACGAACCGGACACATCAACATGTCTGATTCAAGACCGGACGAAAGGAAATCAGATAAGGCTGGAATTGTGAACTCTCGAGATATAGAATCGTAGAGGGCTTGATTCTTAGCCACAAACTCAGGAACCGTTGTGAGAACTACATTACTCCAGTCCCTAGAGTGTCTGACGTTCCTTCTATCGAGCGCATGCAGTTCTGACACACGAGCTGCCGAGGCAAGAGCCAACAAAAACGAAGTTTTGTATGATAACATTTTGTGATCAACAGCCTCTATTGGCTCGAATGGTGGCTTCCCTAATTGCCGAAGTACCAAGGCTAAGTCCCACTTTGGCAATTTCGGAACAACCGACTGACCAGTTATCTTGTATGACTTGATTAGTGCAGATAAATTAGGATCAGTCGAGGGATTAATCCCAGTATCCAGAAGAATAGGCTGAGCAATGGCAGCCCTATACCCTTCGACTGTAGCGGGTACCAAGCCCTTATCCCGGAACAGGTGTAATAAGAACTCTGCTAATTCAGGGATAGTGGCTCTGGATGGATTGATATCCCTCTCTCCACACCAAAGATCGAAGATTGCCCACTTTGATTGGTATACAGCGAAAGAGGACGGTCGAATTCAGGGTTCGTACTCTTTTGAGCACCTGAAATTCCATGACTTTCCATGACTTTTTCCATGACTTTTACCTCATTTTCCAGGACCTAACCCAGGCATATTTGAGTGGAAAGCTTCTCTCTTCCTTGGAAAACTTACCACTTGCAACAAGGGTGTTATCTAGAATTGAGTTTCGGGGCGTCTCAATGAAAAGCTACCGACCCAAAAGTTTTTATCGGCCATCTGTCGCCGTAAATGATTTTTTTCTTTTTCTTCAACTTCAAGCAGTCCCTGTGTAGTTGTTATTATCATTAAATTGCGTAGGTCGTGAATGTGTCCACCAGAGTTGCAAGTTTCAAGAATGAAATACAAAGAAAATATAGTCTACAAAACGAAAGAAAAATCTGCCCTCACGTTGTTGTTGTTGAAAAGCGATATACGTGTTGAAAACTTTTGTGCCTTACTTCCCTATTTTTAAAGTGAACTCTTCCAATTCGATTCGTCGGGAAACCTTGTGGGATTACAACACCGGGTCAGTGGAAGTTTCCATTACCGCAATAGGGATGATAGCCCGACAGTATTGCGACACGTGCCTGCAGTCAGTCGACCATATTTCCCGGCTAAATCTGTACCGTGATGCCGACGTTTGGTTCATTATCCCTCAAACACGAAGTAAAAAGTGAAATGTCCAGCGATGTAAAGGATTGAAAATACATAAAAACTAATCGTCTAAATTTCACATGTACTGTAAGCCAAGTCCTGCAATGATGATCGGTTGTATAATACATTGACTTGTCTACAAACGTCACTCGTGAGATGCCAATGTGACTGACTCAGCGATGAGATCAGGGTGCATTATCTTATGTTCGTCCGCTCCATAAAGTTGATTCCTGGTTGATTATAAACTGGATTATCATGTTGTTGGAAACACTAACGTCTGTCATTTTACTACATGGAAATGTCGTTCTGGATTGGTGAGTGAATAAAACACCAGCATCAATGTCTGTTGACATCTCCCCGTAGCAGAAATGAAATACTCAACTACTCCCTTCCTGCAGTCAAAATGTATGAGACACATCATGCAGCTATGAAGAAATGAAATAATGGCTCCCTCGACATAGGAGTTGTGCACAAACTAACTATTACGCCGAAGCCCGGACAGGGACAAGCAGAGGGAAACATTTATATCTTTGTCCTTCCATATCATCTGTTTATTAAAGAAAATGAGACATTGAAAATAGCATTCAAATTGCCGTTAAATAATTTTCTATTGATCAAGTAGGTGCCTCAAAATGGCCAGTTGACGGGCATTTTCGCCTCCAACCTCCTGCTAATGAGAACCCGGTTAGTGACTTCTGATCATAGTTCTATGATATGGCGAATTCGCAACAACAAAAACTGAACTTTTGTATTTTATTTCTGTGTCAACGCGTATCGTTAGTCACGATTTAGTTGTACAGAAATTATTCCGAGTAACAAATTATTCTTTAGTAACATATTCACTTTACTTTCAGCGGCACGAACTCCACGACGAAAACGGGAGTGTTCGAATTTATTGTTTCACGGGTATATTGAAAATGCTCCCGTTTTCGTTTTATTAGGATGAAAAAAATCACGACAGGGGAAAAATCGGCAGTTTTCGAATTAAATTTGGAAGGTGAATTGTTAAGGAAATTACCGTAGGAGCGATTGACTAGAATAAACAGCCAGACTTCCAGCAATCAGTCTTGAGTAACAATGTTCTCTCAGCATTAATGTCCATTGTTTGTAAAACAAATCATTAAAAAAATATATTAATTCAATTATGAGCGAATGACTAGAATGAACGACCGGGACCTGCCACTGTAGGATTCCATAAAATGGCGGGAGTTTACTTTGAACATGCGCAAACTTTTTCGTGCTTCAACTCTGCCCTCGGGCGTGTATGCCAAGTTTTCTCAACAAAGTTCATTTGCCAAGTTAAACCCGTAATAACAATTAAAATATACTAATAATATCCAGTACTGATGGGATTAATTTCCGAATACATTTTAGTAACGTTTTGCTATTGAATAACTTCCCTCCTCGACTATTCCGTGAGTGCACTATTTGTCGTAACTCCTGCCTTCCGCACCGATGTCAATCACGAGTTATATCCCTTTCAAAGTACCTCCAGTAACGAGTTTCGTGAGTGGACAATTAGTTCCTTCTGCAATTTCCATTCATTTTTCCATGACAATGTCGTTACGAGTTACTTCCCTTTTCAAAGATACCGGAAATAGAAGACCAACAGTATTTCTCGTTGACGTTAACGAAGTTGCGAATGAAAAATAACATGCACAACACTTGATTCACCGATTTCAAGGCGAGTGTTTTCTTTTATGATAGGTTTTATTCTTCAAATTACATTCCCTCTCAATTTCCAGGTTTTTTCATGACCGTAAGTGAAATTTCATGACTTTCCAGGCCTGGAAAATTAATTTTCAAATTCCATGACTTTCCAGGTTTTTCCATGATGTACGAACCTTGGAATCGATTGTGCCATTCGGCGCCCAACTTCCGTTGAAAATCCTGCCTGAGCGAAGTGTCCCTCGAGCACTTGCACACGTGGTAGTGAAACAGTCCTGGCTGGCTGTGGAATATAGACGTTCCGGGCTGGTGAGTAGATTGTGCCACACCGGAAGTTGTCTTGGTACATCTACCAGAAGATCCAGTAAATCCGGGAACCACGGCCTTGCTGGCCACCACGGAACAATCAGATAAACGACACAAGTGTGTTTGTGGATCTTCCGGAGTACCTTCGCTAGGATAGCTGGAGGAGGGAACGCATATGCTACCATCCTTGACCAGTCCTGCGATAGGGCGTCCACTGCATATGCCGACGGATCCGGAACCGGCGACATGAACAGGGGCAATAGATTGTTGTGCCGAGTGGCGAACAGATCTATGTGTGGCATCTCCCAGACATGAGCTATTTGTTTTAGTATGGCTGGGTGAAGTTGCCACTCTGTGGGAATTATCTGATTCCGTCGTGAAAGCGAATCCACTAAGACATTCAGAATTCCCGGGATGTGCCTGGCGAACACTGATATGTTGTTGTCCCAACACAGACCGAAAAAGATTTCCGCTTGGCTTTGTAATTGCGGAGATCTCGTCCCCCCCTGCTTATTGATGTAGGACACGACTGATGTGTTGTCCGTCGCAACTAGCAGGTTCTTGTCGGTCAATACGCTCACCCACGTGCGGATGGCATGTGTCACTGCCATAAACTCCAACACGTTGATATGGTACGAGCGTTCCTCGATTGTCCATAACCCGGATATCGACCCGACTCGAGGTGGGCTCCCCAACCTTCCATAGATGCGTCCGTGAACAGGTGATGTGACGGACGAAACGGAAGTAGGGACACACCCGGCATAACGTTGAGTGGATCCAGCCACCATAGGAGGCATTGTTTGACAAGAGGCGTGACAGGTATCTACGGGTTCAACTGCCTTTCGACCCATTGATGATTGAAGTAAATCATTAAGGGACGAAGCTGCAACCGTCCTCTTGGAGTTACGTCCTGTGTTGACGTCAAGAGGCCGATTATCGCAGCAAAGTGTAAAGCCCTGGCTTGAGATAACTTGAGGATTTGAGGTATCTTTGCCAACGATCTTCTGGGGGTTTGGCGAGAGCTAAAAGCGTATCGTATTCCACCCCCAGAAATTTGCGCCTTTGCGACGGAGTCAGTTCCGACTTCTCTTCGTGTGGGATGTATCCCAGAGAAGTCAATATCCTTAAGACAAACTGCGTGTCTAGGATTAACTGCTCTTTGCAGGCATTCCTTAGCAGGGAGTCGTCGATATAAAAGTGGTACTTTATACCTAGACTGTGCAGGAATTGTGCCACTGGTGTAAACACTCGTGTGAACACCCAAGGGGAAGTTGACAGGCCGAATGGCAGCACTTGAATTTGAAAGCGTCGTTTGCCTACCATGAATCTTAAGTACTTCCTGTCCTCTGGATGTATCGGGATATGAAGGTATGCATCCCTTAAATCCAGAGAAGTCAGCCATTCCCCTTGCTTGAGTACCGACCGGATAGACCGGAAGGACTCCATGCGGAAGTGTGGCGGTGGAGTGAGGTAGTCCTTGTTGAGGCGCTTGAGGTTGATAACCATGCGCATCTCAGACGTGTCTTTCTTGGGGACCAGAAAGACCGGCGAATAGAACCCGGGTGTTGTATCCCAAACCGGAAGCTCTATTACTGAAGCCTTCTCTATCAGCTTGTCCACAGAGGACTGTATCGCTGATAGATGACCCGTTCGTAATGGAATACGAGACGGAAGGGGAGAAGCAGTCAAGGGGGGAAGCGTGTCGAACAAGCCGTATCTGATAGTTCGAATGACCCACGCTTCCACCCCGATCCTTATCCAGTTCCTCCAAAACAACTGCAGCCTTCCCCTACCGGAAGGTCTAGTTGTGGCGGAACTGGAAACATTATGTCTCAGTGTTCCCGCCATACCGGAAGTCACCCGGTATGGCCTAAGACATCAGGTATTCTTCTTTGACTGCTTGTTTTTCTCCATACCCTGCTTCTTATGGCCAAAGCTCGATAATCTTGGCTCTAAAGAAGCAGGCGCTTGGCTTTGCTGTTGACCGGAAGCACCCTTAGCAGCCTTGGAACTAGGCGGGTTCTTCTTAGTCTTCTTCGTCTTGGGACCCGACCCGGAAGCCAAAGGTCTCTTGGACGAACCACCGGAAGCCACTGACCTGTCATGTTCAATACAATCCATTTCAGGTCGGACCTCGGCAACAGCATCACCAAACAGTAAAGAGGGAGCCGTATAAGTTTCTAGTAGGCTTCTCTTTACTGCTTCCGGTGTGTAATCGTGCATAAAAGGAATGAAGGCCCTTCTCCTTAAATACACCAACATAGAAGATAGATAGGCGTTATGAACCAGCAAAGCTTCTACTGCACCGGAAGCAATCTTCTGGTAGTCAAGAACGAGGTTAATTCCCTCCTGTAACTGTTCTTGACTCTCCGCACCCGGCAGCGAAAACAAACCATCGTTAATGGCTTTGAGAAACCAGTCCAGGTGATTCGTGATCGCCACTCCTTGTCGGGCAGTTTCCTCTAGTACGGAGGCCTGTTTGTTCGTAAACGGAACATCCGGATTACTAGGCAATTTGGTATTTGAAGGAAACAAATACTGAAAATCGCCGTTCACCTCTGCAGACCGGAACCTAAACGGTGAATCATGTATGCCATATGATCTTATGTTTGGCTTCTGTACTGGGAACGGACCAGAAGATCCTGCAGGGCGGAAGCGAGCTCTAGGTCTCAGCCTGACTGCACGTTCCTCCTGCGTAGCGGGTTCTGCTAATGTTCTATGGAACAAGTGGCAAATAGAATGTATAGCAGTTGAGGCCGGAAGCGTGGAAACCGACCTCGTAATCCGATTCGACTCTCCCGACTCAGTTTCGATATCCCCCGCATGTGGGACCGGAAGCTGCATGTCAGGAATCAAGTCATAGATACCGGAAATTAAATCATAATATTTCCTAGTATCTGGATCAGTATTGGTAGGTTCATTCAATTCAGAGCTACCGTACTGGTCCCTATCCACTTCCATAGCTTCCGGGGCTTCCTGCCAACGAGGAGTAATGGAAGGGATAGTCCCCGTCAATCTTGCTTCCGGTTGCAGACTGTTCAGACAAAACCGGAAGCGGTGGCATACCGCTCCTTATTTGACTGGTCATTATCTCTCTCAGTTCCTTCATCTCCTGCCGTTGCTGTTCCATTCCGTGCAGAATAGCAGCCAACGTAGGATCCGTCACTTGAGAGTGCACCGGAAGCTGGGCCTGACGGGGTGTGTTCACATTCTGGGACCTTACAAATGACCGTGAGCACGGCCACTGTAAAGGTCGGTGAACTGGCATACGAGGTCGTAAACCGGAAGCACGTATAGGAGGACGCATCATACGTAACATAGCCGGTCCCGTACCTCGAATACCACCGGAAGCAGAAATTTGAGCTAAGCCACGCAAGGGCGAAGTCAAACTAGCAACCGGATGCCGCATAATTTGACTTGAGGGGTGTCTATACCGCGTCTCAGAGGCAGGTAAAAAATTTGGCATATCATAGGTACCTGCATACATACCATACTGCCGTTGTTGTGGGAACCTCAATCTCTGGTGGCCCAGAAGGCTCGTAGTGACAAACGTCTCGGCAGGGGGATGAGGAAGGCCACCAGAGAAACCGGAAGCAGATTGGGAGAAGTTTGACAAATCAGTCGTTCCAGTGTTAGTAGATGTTATAGAACGACCGGAAAGTCCAGGCCTCAACGGGGTTGAGGAAGGCAATCTCCCAATCCCGGAACCAAATGAAAATTTAACGTTAGGCACCTCACCAGTATTGCCCAAGTTTTCATAGTCATAAGTCGCATCCGATCGAGAGATCGGAATTGACTGGCTTTCCCACGCTAAGCCTGGCTCCGTTACCGATTTCCCTTCATCGTCGTATCCAGGTGTCCGCTCGATCGGAAGCTCGACCTCCACAGTCGTAGTAGTGCCGGGTTCCACATCTTCGATTGTCCCTTCCACTTGTACAACCCGGGTCGGTTGCTTACCTGATTGACCCTTCTCCTGGTCTGAAATGGAAGAATCGTGAGCGGGAGGGGGCGTTTGTTTATCTTTATTTCCATTCAACAAACGGACTAGCGTAGATCCAGCTGGTGAATTAACTCTTTACCTCATAGACTTGTGGGGAATTTTCTCTCTCTGGCCCATAATAGATTTGTAATGGCGTAGGTCTTCAACCCATGGACTCTTTTCAATTTTCATACTTCTCCAGCGATGTAAAATATCCCGTTTTATGTCCCATGTCATGTGGAGAAATATTTACCAATGGTCTCCCACAGACCCATTCTACGTAATTTGTTCACGTTTTATACCAATATCAGCAACATTTATTCTAAAAATAAGTAAACTTGTGAGAAAATGTGTTGTGTCCGCTTTACTTCTGTTGGAAATCACGAAAAAAGCGAAGAAATTGTCGCATTTTAGCCACGTTTTGCAAGGTTCTCTTCTCGCTTTCCGGCAACCATTCGTATATTTCCGGATATCATCGTAAAGCTAATTCTCCGTAGGATCGGGATTTGGCAGCGACATCACAAGATGGCAAGCGTAGAACGAACTATAACGGTTTCAATACGATATAGTTAAATAAAGGAGAATACAGACGGTAATAAATATTCATACGGTGAAATTAACATAGCCTCACTGATTGGCCAAGGTTGAACGTGGCCAATCACGTTGGAGGAAGAGGTCACGTGGTGACTCGGTCGCTATGGTCACTGTCAAACAGAAGGCCGACTGGGAAAGAATGGTGGCTGAAAACATTTACCGCGAAGACAGCAGGTCCCGGGAAAATACATAAAATAAACTCAGATGGGCAGATTTGACGATATAGTCATCAAGGTTAGATACTTTGGTAGTTTATGCTCGCGTTACGTGAAATATTCAGGAATTTGGAAGCAGGTTTTACGATTTTTCGAACGTTTGTCTTGGAGCACACGAAACAAATTTGTTGTCAAATCGCGCATTTTTCATCGATTATTTCTGTTCCTCTCCCGATTTCATTTTACCCTTACTACAAAACATACCAACAGTCCATATAGTCAGATTCATTTAAATTTTGGCTTTCTGAAAATGTATAGTTTTAATTAGGTTTTACTCAAAATAAACGCAAAAATTGCAAAAGTAATCCACCACATGGGAACTTCCTGAGGACAGCGATGACACGCTGAAAGGCGGTTCTATGGGGCAGCGTGCGAGGCGCTCAAAGGCGGTTCTATGGGGCAGCGTGCAAGGCGCTCAAAGGCGGCCGTATGGGGTAAAGAGTTAACAAACCCCCTAGTCTCCTCGACCATGCTGGTTCGGGGAGACACAGCTACATACGTCTCATTGGCGAGATTGGTAGACATAACGGCTTTATTTTCCTCAATAGCTGCCAGTGACCCGGCCAGATACACTTGGAATATGCCGGGCGCCCACACAATAAATTCCTCACAGGCCGTATCCCAGGTACATACTCTTCCCTGGCGACATTGGGGGCACGTGGAATGGAGGTCATATACAGGCTTGTCACCACCACAAGACATCCCTTACTGCTTTGAGGTGTACTGGTGTAGTTGAGGTGTACCTGTGAGGTGTACCCTCATATATTATGAGGTGTATTTGAGGAGTAGATGAGGTGTAGTTGAGGAGTAGATGAGGTGTAGTTGAGGAGTATCGAAATATGCAAATTAGTACACCTCAGTGAGGTGTACACCTCAGGTGAGGTGTACTTGAGGCATATCGGATTCCAATTTTGAAAAATATGTTCATACCTCCATTGAAAATAGGTACCAGGCATATTTGTATTCTCATTTTTTAGTGAACACCGCGAAGTAGATTGATCCCCATCCTCTCGTTACAATAAATTTTCTGCAGCATTTTTCGCTACAAAGCCTACAACTAACATATGAGCAGCCAAACTTGAAAGTAGGGAAAGGTGACCGTGTATGTCGGAAAATGGTAGCACCACACTTATAAAGGAGCTTTAACATGTTGGCTCACAAGTACTCCAATTGCCACACAGAGGATTCCAATGCAAAAGCATACAAGGGACCAGTGTATTTGGGAAGTGACAGTTAACATATCCATTTTGGAAATATATCTGGAAGGTTGACAACATATCCACAGGTGCAAAAGTTTGCATGAGATTAACAACAGTTTCTCTGTAAATTATACAACAGTGCCCATTAACTGATTGCTATGATAATTTGAAGTGAAGAATGTTACAGCAGGTTTTAGTTTGATGTATTAGTGTCCTGGTGTCAAAATAATAATAAAAATTGAGTTTACATAACATTTTTCATGTTGTTTAGAAGTTCAGGAGGTGTACTTGAGGTGTACGTAGGTAATTTAAAAGTGAGGTACATGACAAAGTCAATGAGGTGTACTTGAGGTGTAGGTAATTTAAAGTAACATTCAGGCCAGAATGATGATCCAGCATAGACATGTAGAGAGAAAATTAAATTTAATGCCATGTTCAGCAATATTTCGTCTATTTAGCGAGTATGAATAAAAGATTGTGCTGGCAATTAATTACCATAAGGGGATGGTATATTATGCTCAATTTCAAGACAAACCTTTCCACCAAGTCCACCAGATATCTTGGGTGTAGATGGTAATTTAAAGTGGATAACTATATCTTATGTTCATGCCAAGATGGTAATTTAAAGAGGATAACTATATCTTATGTTCATGCCAAGTTTGTTACAGTGGAGTGTAGGAAATATACTTGAGGTGTAGGTAAATTATGAGGTATAAGTACATACTTGTATACTTTTGTACATGCATATTTTAGCAAAGTCCATGAGGTGTACTTGAGGTGTAGGTAAATTACAAGTATATATTTCGACAAAGTTCATGAGGTATCACTCACTGTTAATTATTAATTTGTTAATTGAACAAGGGCTGTACTTATTTCAAACTGTCAGACTGAATTGGTGTATGTTACAATAGAATATTAGACTAAGGCAGGAACATCCAACTGAGACATAGAGTTCAAAAGTATTAAGAAAATAATTAAAGAAGAGCTCCAGCTGAGAATGTATGCAGCTGACACAAGAAATAGCAGAAGTAGATTTTATGTATTGTAAACTGGAAAACAAGGTATGACCTGTTAAGTGTTCACATGTGTCACTATGGTTCTTTTATTCATAGAGGGTGTATGAGATTTACAGTTAGCCAACCCATTTATTGATTTATTTTAAAATATAGCGCTTGTGAAGATCTTAAATGAACTAAAAAATGTACTTTGAAATATAAATAAAACATTTAGTTGATCATGTTGATGGGCAGTGAAATCTGTATGGGAAGCCAAGGTAAACTTGAGGTGTACGAAAATTACAAGTATATTTTGACAGTCCCAGAGGTGTACTTGAGGTACATGCATAGTTTGGCAAAGTCCATAAGGTGTACTTGAGGTGTAGTATATAACATATCTATTTTGACAAAGTCCATGAGGTGTACTTGAGGTGTACACGTATATTTTGACAAAGTTCCAGAGGTGTACTTGAGGTACATGCATATTTTGGCAAAGTTCATAAGGTGTACTTGAGGTGTAGGTAAATTACAAAAATATTTTTTCAAAGTCCATGAGGTGTACTTGAGGTGTATACACCTTGAAAAAGAAAATGAGGTGTACACCTCAGGTACACCTCGACTACACCTCAACTTGAGGTGTACACCTCAGGTACACCTCGACTACACCTCAACTTGAGGTGTACACCTCAAGTCTGTAAGGGATACATGACATTTGAGACATATTTTGAGCCATAATTTCGCTGATAACGTAAAGAATACTTCCCAAAGGAGTTCTTGAAGAATATCAGATGTCTGAGGTAATCCAACTGCTAGTGATTTCGCTAGGAATAGGCAATATTCACGGAGCTGACAATTTTACTTCCTGACCCACAGCAGTAGGAAACAAGAAGGAGGAATTATGGGTAAGTGAGCAGTCAGGTGACTAGCAGGGGAGAGAACTGTGTTATTCAAAATTCTTACTAGATGATTTCATGTGAAACAAGAAATGCAAAGAGTGGAAGTGAGGTAAGTTTTCAGCGCAAATAACAAAAGATTTTCCCCACCATATCTTCCCGCTTGTCACACACGTAACGCTGAATACATTAAATTAAGTTTTATAGAAATATTTACAGTCCACATAAAACTTATTTAAGATTATAAATTAGATCCTTCATCTGAATAGTTGTATGCCTCTTTTGTTGGCTAACATTCAATAGAGAAACCTCCTTCCTCAGAATAAGCAGCAGTCACACACGTAACATAGCGTTACGTGTGTGACACATGTATATATGCACATATGTATGCTGCATTCTAACAATCAGAGTTGTTTCCCTTGCTCCTTAAACAAGGGGAACAACTCTGATTGTTAGAGGGCAGCATCTGTCATCCCAAAACTGCTCTGTCATCAAAAAACTACAAGAGGAGGGAAATTTGAGTTGCCAGGTTTGTGAGGCTTGATGCTGTTGAGTACTGTGTTGAAATCATCCACATTCTGTCAAAAAATCTGCAGAAAAATTGTTCATGGAAGTACTTTGCGACATCGCATGGCAAAGGGGTTGTAGGTGGTGTGGGGGGGGGATGGGGGGGGGTAGGTCAAAGTCTCCAGTACGGGAGAAAGTCATGAGCAAAAATGATGAGGTGGTTGTTCAAAGTTCCGAGGATTTTGCATCACTGCACTGGCTTCTAAACTGATGGCTGCCAACACTGTTATCCATGTATCACAGGATCAGATAGATGAGAACATCAAAGCTGTTAACCCTTGGGTTGATGTTCTTGGGGTTCCAGGAATTCAGAGAATGCATGTTGTCGATTGCTTTGTTCAAGAGGATATTGTTAAGCTATGGCATGTCTCTGGTCAAGCTAAAGCTGATATTGTTCTGGATTTCAGTGTTGGTCAGGTCAATAATATCACGGTAGGGTCTTGGTGTGTTGTGGCATATGATGGTGAGATGTACCCGGGTGAGGTGACGCAGATTGTTAATGGGGAGTACAAGGTTTCTGTCATGGTGAAATCTGGCAACCTGTGGAAGTGACCATCTAAACCAGATGCCGTGTTTTATCTGCCCCTGAGTGATATACTTAATGTCATTGCTCCACCGGAAGTGGCAGGTTCTCGTGGCCAGTTCAGGTTTGATTATTCATAGTAACTTACCCTGGGTACATTCAGGTCGGCAATGTGTTGCGCTGTGTACAAATTTCTAGTGAGCATTTTCAATTTTGACGTTTACTCGTTCAAATGACAGAATGAGATGTCCTAAGTTTCTGATTTCTATATGCAACTAAATTGACAACTATTTTTTCCTGTTTGTTTGATCAAGTTTTATATAGTTTGTTACTCTCCAATTCACACGATGTCACACACGTAACACTGATGTCACACACGTAACACCAGGTGTTTTTGTTTCAGGGCAAAAACAAAGATGTGTATCACAACTTCAATATGCCACTGATATGTTGTTCCCTGTAGTTTAATGTATTTGAAGTCATTAAAAGAGATACCTTCTCAATTCACATGTTTTTCAAGATGTATCTCCCTACTCCCTAAATTCAATTCCGTGTGAGTCACACACGTAACACCACTTTCTTTTGCTTTGTTAGCGATGTTGTCAACTGAGAGAAACATGAAGCTGCGCTATCGAAACCCCTCGGCTCTGAACCCCAGCTATTATAATGTAAGGGTGTCTCTACCAATTGATTGGCTTGTGGGAAGAAATATTTACCCCTGGTATTGTAAGTGTACTTTCTTTGAAAAAAAAGAAAAGTTTTCCTCCCCTTAAATTAATTTGTTTCTGGAATAAATTGAAAGAGCTGTATCGATGTCTCACCAAAACAACAGTACACATGGCTAGATAAATACAGTACATGTATACTAAATGGCACATGTATGTCATTTTCAAAACAGATTTGCAAGCATTCTTTGCATTGTCTAAGAAAATAAATCAATAAATCAGTCATCCAATCAATAAATAAATGTGATAGTATACTAACATGATATAGAAATAATATGCAAACTTAACATAGGAATTAGTGGATTTTGTTAGACAAGGGGCATACTTTCTGACACGACTCATTTTTGATAGGCATCTAGTGTCATTTTCAAAACAGATTTGCAGGCATTCTTCGCATTGTGTAAGAGAATAAATCAATAAATCAGTCATCCAATCAATAAATAAATGTGATAGTATACAAACATGATATAGAAATTATATGCAAACTTAACATAGGAATTAGTGGATTTTATTAGACAAGGGGCATAACTCTGCAAAATACTTTCTGACACGACTCATTTTCGATAGGCATCTAGTTCAGGTCAAGAGAAACAACTGTATCATGTTAGGATGTTGTATATGGAACGGTTCTGAAATTATCACAATAAATCATAAATGGATTTTTATTTGTAAAAAGGGGCATAACTCTGCAAAATATTGTCCGAGATGACTCCTTTTCGATAGGCTTCTGATTTACGTGAAGATAAATAGATGTAACAAGTTTGGTTGCCATGCATGAAATGGTTCTGTAGATATCGCGGTAACGGATTTTATTAGACAAGGGGCATAACTCTGCAAAATACTTTCTGACACGACTCATTTTCGATAGGCATCTAGTTTAGGTCAAGAGAAACAACTGTATCACGTTAGGATGTTGTATATGGAACAGTTCTGAAATTATCACAATAACAAATCATAAATGGATTTTTATTTGTAAAAAGGGGCATAACTCTGCAAAATATTGTCCGAGATGACTCATTTTCGATAGGCTTCTGATTTACGTGAAGATAAATAGATGTAACAAGTTTGGTTGCCAAGCATGAAACGGTTCTTTAGATATCGCGGTAACGGACGGACGGACGTACGGACAGCCGTACATGATGACGACAATACCCCTAGGCCAAAGTTGGCCGAGGGGTAAAAAACTGGCCTGCTGTAAATTACCAGCACCCAGTAGTGTAACAGAATTCTAGACCTAAATGTTACATTATTATTAAATGATATCTTATCGATTCCAAACGATTACCAATCTCAAAAGGCGCGGAAATCCGAATTAACGGTGAAAAGCGCGGTCTGGCTGGGCATAGTGAATACGTCGCTATGCTCCACTTTAGCCCACGCGGTAGTTGGCAGGGACCGCCGCAAAGGCTGCTGGGATACCTCCGTCTTCCAGAATGGTCGTACATCGATCAGAAAAGAGACAAATATTTATCCTATCTTTTTTATATTTATCGTACTGCAAACGTGCTTAAAGATTTCACCCTATTGGCAACCTTAGATGCACCTTATTCCATTCTCATTTATTCTGCACAGTGCCCATTTACGGTTTTCTTTTTCCTGACAAAAAACTGCAGCGGGCCGCCATTTTCGACATGTGATCTGGTGTCGGGAACCCTCGTGTGACTTTGGTATGTTACAAATTTTGAGGGCTCCCGATTACCAGCGACACTGTTCCTGTGAGTTTGATTTTCTTCAACAGATTTTGGGGAACAAAAAAATCCCCCCCCCCCCCAAAAAAAAGTCACAGGAATATTGTTGAGTCGGTCGGGTTACCCCAAACAAACAACTTTTTAATTTAAGCCTAATCTGTGTCTATTTAATTAATAATGCATTAATTAATCTGTCAGCAGTTTCTTGCATTCACGTTGAAGATTTTTTAGCAGAAAATTATATATGACAGATTTCAGCATAATGGGAGCCAAAATCGTGGCTCTCAACACTGAAAAATAATCACTGCCTATTTTATATTTTGAATGTGATGGTGATGACATTGACAATGATGATGGTTTATTTCGTGGAAGTTATTGGATAATTGGTCCGTTGTGAGAAAATCTAGAAAAGATTTTGTTGCGGCCCTTCCATAAGACAGTTTCTCTGCAGATCACTACAGAAGAGCTCTGTTCTGCTGCTCTGACTCCAAGAAGGAACTAAATGTGTCTGGGTCATTCCATGAAATGGGGGTACCAAAGTGTGACATGCAAACCAATTTTGAAAAGATGTCAATTCCTGGCTGCACTAAGTCAGGGATAATATTGATATACAGAGATTTGGAAAACATAAGAAAACGGATAATATTCCACAATTTGGGAGAAAAATAAAATAATGAAGTTGCGCGTGTAACGAGGACACCAAACTATATGCAAAATTCATCACATAACATGTTAATTTAAGTGTCAAATAGAATAAAAACATGATCAAATTGTTAGAATATTTAATCCTATTCTTAGTCAGCATATTTAGTGGCATTGACTGCCTCAATCCAATCAAGTGGTGCATGTAACATGGACACCAAAAATGGCTTCGTGTCCTTTCGCATACATCATGTGAAATCACCATACTAGGTCGCCATCAAACTCTAGACTTTACCATCAAACTGATCATGGCACATGAACATTTTATATGTACATGTAAGACTGGTCTTAGTTTCACTTTCTTTCTTCTTGAATCATCATTTGTTTGTCACACATGTAACGAAGTGGCAAACGTAACTGTTCAGGACGCGAAATAGCACAATACTACTTACGCGCTATTTTTTGCAATTGCCTCATTATATGACACCTACTCTAAGGCCGCTGTTAATTAATGGTTCGTTTCCCGTAACCCGCCCGCATCAGTATTTTTGCAAGCAATAATTACGCATTGTATTAATTATTGGTACTGATCCCTAAAAAAAAATGCCTATAATGAGTTCTGATTTCGCGAAGCAGCGCTCTCCACTGATTAAATTGCTCGTAAAATACCGAGATTGTCGTAACAAGTTTCGTAAAGCCCAACGTCTCTTTGTACCATCCCTTCGAAGGGCACTGCAGCGCCACCTGTTGTGCAGTTCAAGGGATTCCCCATAAACTGACCAATGAAACGGCAAACTTTCTTGGGAATCCTCTAAGCTACGTCATTATGTTTTCCAGTCGGAGCTCCGGAAGGAAATTCTGTGGTCTCAATTCCGTAGTTTGTCTGATCGCAAAAACAGTAAATAACAACAAACTGAACATCCACAATGTAATCTAACGAAATATGCATTGAGAAGTGAAGAAGTATAACTATTCGTCTGCAAACTAGATATTGATTTGCGCGCGGAGTTCTCAAATCAAATGTTCATCATACACCCCTCTCGTTCCTCGTACACCGCGCAATGAATTTAGACATGTCCGCATGGTTGATCGCATTCATCCTGGTGTTGATCAAAATGATTTTGGCCAACGGAGCCACGATAGCTTCAACAAACGGTCAGTTTTATGTTAAATTCACAACTTTCCTATTCTCTGAGAAGACGACCGCCAGCTTTGTCATCGAGCGTTTTCTTTCCAAGGCAGATTTGAAACTTTCGTCGATGATTCTCCTGCCTTATATGGGCGCTTGTAATCAGCAAATAAATTCGATAAATCTATAAATCACTCAGTGCTATGGATCAAGAATCCACAGTGGCGGACTTGGAAGAGAAGAAAGACTTCTCTTCCAAGTCTTTACTGACTGAAAATCAGAAGAAGGCATCGTGATTAGACCAAAGCTGTTGTTGTTGTTGACCAGTGACTTGCTTAGGACAGCTGTATTATAGTAAAATTTATGAATCCTAAAACATTAGGATTAATATTATTACTATTTATGGTTGCTTTGGTGAATGCTGATTTAATATTGTGAGCCAGTACTAATCTGATGGAAACCAGTTCTAAATTCGCTCCATATATGACACCTCACATAATGTATTTTATGTCAAAGAGTCATGTCTATGGATTATGATCTTTGATTTCTTTTTAATGGTTATTATGTATGCATTATTCATTTAATTAGCAGGTCACTGTTCCTCTAGCAGAGGTTTTGTTTGATAAATCTAGTCCAGTAAAAGGTTTTATATTTTCAAATTTTGCATACCAAGTTTTGTTTTAGTATTTTTTTTTTTTTCTCGCTAGGTAATAATTAATAATTAATAATAATCGCCCTCAGCATGTCTATTTTCAAAAGCAAGGTTACGAGAAACAAAGAATTAATTAACAACGGCCTAAAGTGCATGGCTCCACCAGCCATGTCACAAATTTTGGGTTCCATTGCTGCACATTGTAATTCATGCCAAAAAAAAAGTAAGTAAAATGCAAGCCGAGGGTGGTGCATGTAACTACATGAAAGAGGACACGAAAGCGAGACATAATAGTATATTTCAACTACAGCTATTACAGACACATCAAAATCCTGTCATATTTGGATCGATAATATTAGCCCAGCTCAAGAATAGTTTTGAATGACCACTGAATGACATTTTCTTGGTGACAGGTAAGAGGTAAGGTAAGTAACAAAAGAGGACACCAAGCGTACGCGCAACCTGAATTTTGAGGGTTTCATGCATCCAGAATCTGCATTTAAGGGTGACTGATATGAAATAAACTAAAATAAATTGAAAGACATGAGCCAGATCGATACTTTAAGTTGTTTTATTGGTCAAATTTATTAGGAATTCATGCACACAGTGCAAACAAAAGCATCAATGTTTGCAATATTTGCAATATCATATTTTTGGGGTCCGTGGGTGTCCTCATATGCTGACACTGATGGTCCTCCAAAAGTAATGGTCATACATATAACTAAGATGTTATCTTCTGTATATCTACTTGTATCTGGCATTAAAAAGGAATAAATGTTTTTAAAATCAGTGTAATATTTTAGAAAATTCACTGGTTTTAAGTTTGAGTGCTTAAAGGTGACCCCATTTCATGGAATGACCCGTCTATTAAGGCAATGTCGTATAATTGAATGAACAATTTAGCAGTCCATGGTAATCCTGAATAGTGAGAAAGCTAGTTTTCAATGCAAAATAGTACCCAGCAAATGCAAAGAACGGGCATAGGATGGATACAAGGTTTGCCAAGGTGTTTTTTTTGTATAAGGAAAGTTTTTACCACACAAAATTAAAAATTAATTCTGGGTTTCCACAATACTTTTCGAAACTATTCAAAGCATTTCATGCAGATGGCACATACATTTTCCGAGTAAAAGTTTGATTTATCGTGGTTGCTAATGTTATGTTATGGACGGACATTCAGTAACGTTAGCAACATTACATCGTCATGAACATTTCTTTTTTTGTTATGGAAAATATGCTTGCCGCAAACTAGATGACTTCAGAAAGAAAGCAGAAGGAAATTGCTTTGAGCGTGTTAAATGACTATTCCATCTAAACATTGCACCAACATCAAAATTTTATTCTCTGTTTTGTCAGAGAACATGAATGGAAGTTTCAGAAAAAAAAACATTTTTTTTTGAAAATTCAGTTAGTACATGTATTTGTAGCGAATTAGGGGTCAAAGGTCGATGACATTTTTTTTAGGTCAGAAGATGGCAGAATTCCAAACTATCCTTATTTCTAAGCAATTTCTGCAATGAAGCTGTTTCAATCATTTTGTATCAAAGTATTGAGTATATTTTTCCTAACCGAAGAAATTTTCATTATATCTTGCATATTTTTTGCGTTATTAAAAGAACAAAATGGCCGATTGAAATGTCCCGTCTGTCACCAAAAAACCCCCACATTTTTTTGCTCTCATAAAATTTTTCTTGGCTATTATGTAATTAACTGTAAACATTATCTCCTATAGTAAGGCCTAAAAAAAAAAATCCTGTGTTTCCGGTAACATGCATCAGAAAAAATAGGGTAGCTAGGTAGGGATTTTTTTTTTTTTTTGATTTTTTTTTTATATGGGGGCTAATGGAATAAGGATTATTTTACGCTGTTCTTTGTACTACACAACTAGAAAGAGTTCCATTTTGAACTAATGACATTTATGCATTGCATATTGTGTAAATATATACATAAGTGTTTGAGTTAATTATTTCTCTTCTATCAAATAAGACCGTGGCCTAAAAAAATTGAGGTAAGTGGTCATTTTGGATTTAGGTGGGTAAGCTAAAAAAACAAATCCATTCATCCTCTAGTCGATGTGAACCCAATACCCAAGTTTGCGAGACTGTTTTTACTTGAGATATAATCATAATGTCCAAAAGATTTGGAGTTAATGGCCCACGGCCTCAACTAGAATCTTCTTGAGTTTTTATTGATTTACTTGCTAGATAAAAAGAAATTAAAAAGTCCAGCGTTTTATGTAAGGACAACACATCACCATAGGCTACCATGTTATCAGGGCCAGGATGGCTATCTAATCTGTACAGAAAAACATGCCGTCTTGCCGCCGTGATGTCCAAAAATAAATTTGAAAAAATTAAAAAAATCACCCATCTCCATTGTAATTGAGGAATGCTCTCTTCACATGGTACTCTGGGGATATAATTACTATAATTGAGTTGATATACTGTGTGAAATTTTAATGTTTTTCGAAAAATTCAGTTCGAAATCTCGGTAAAAACGTATAGAATAGATCGTCTACGGCACTGGCTGCCTGCAGTGCCCCGTGCATGTGCCGCGTGGTTCAGCGTACGATACCGTAGGCCTATCATAAACTCACTTCAAGTCGCGTTATGAAACTGCCACGAAAAGGCAGCAGTTGGTAGTATTCCTTCATCCCCATGTCTTTACTTATCAGGAGATTAGGAGAACGCCCAATTTGTCTTTACTTATCAGGAGAACGAGCATCAATCGATCAAATTCAACATTGGCAAAATCGTCGGACAGCCGTCTTTTTTGCATTATGTTGTAGTTGTTGCTTCACGGGAGAGCTCGCTGGAGAATCGGGAACCTTCGCGCCTGCAGTAATCGCACTATGGGTGACGGAGTCTGATTTCGTGGATTCCCAGAATGCAAAAAAACATGGCGCTGGTTATGAACAAGGCGCCGGACGAAGATGGTTTTGAAATAAACGTAAGCCTATGTCGATCAAAAGGCTATCCAAGCATTGGCCCGCCTATATTATTGGATATATATTGTAACTTTACTTGGTCAGTCTCAATCTCACGTCTACCCGTCTTTTTTGGTCATTTGCGAGAATTACCCGTCAGAAAAAAGAAAAAAAAAAAAGAAAAAATATTTAGGGTCGGCAGAAAAATCTAGGGTCGGTCGGGTTACCGGAAACACAGGTCTTTTTTTTTTACGCCTAATTGTAAACATTTATCAAGTGATTATATTTTCTCCGGTTAATTACTTCAAAATCTATACATTCATTAAGTGTGTCTCGTCTGTCACAAAATGTGTAACAGACGGGACAAATCTGTGACAGACGGGACAGTTACAAAGAAGTAATTTGAAGATGATTCCTTGAATAAAGCTAAAAACTGGTGCAAAATTGTTACAATGTTTGTAAAAAGAAACAATGAAGCAACTGAGCTCAGTACATGGACCTGGCCCACAACAATTTAGTAAATTTTCCACAACTTGAAAATAGAAAACTTTCTTCGAAGAAAGCTTGAGTTGTATATCTCATATTTGAACTGAATGTGGATGATGAATTAAAATCAGATATTTCTAATCTAATTACATGCATGATACATGCATATTTGGAATGAAAAGCTGTTCGCATGTATTTTTACTACACACAATATTAAATTTCGTACCAGTGAACAGATTGAATTTCAGATGGTTATAGATGTAAGATACACTGCTACAAAACGCAACCAAACCAAACTGAAATTGTGATGGACCAAATTGGTAAATCAAACAACAGTTGTGCAAAACAGAATTTGTTTTTCACATAATAAAGAATCATGCGTGGCTCCAAATAAGATGCTTACAGGTAACAGAAGGGGGCAATGTTGACAAATTTGAGCGTGAACATGGTGTCGTGTGGTACAGCTATGAAAGCAATAATTACGTTATGCCAAATTTACCCACAGTTTTTAACTCAAGAGGGTTTTATCAACTTTAACAACATTCCGGAATCCTCAGTCTTCTCAAACTCTATCCACAAGGACACTGATATTGTGATAATAGATGATGTCCCGTCTGTCACAAAATTTGTCCCGTCTGTCACACAGGTTAATAATTAATTTCCAGAAAAAATGGGACTGATGGAAAAACTTTGACACTTGTTTCTGACTTACTGTGTATTGTGCTTAAGTTTTATTTGATTTACAGTTCAAACTGACTTTGCAGTGAGATAGATTTTCATGCTGAATGACTACTGCTCAATATGCGTGGTCCTTGCATGTCCCATCTGTCACTTTTTGCAGTTTTAATTACTGAGATTTAATAAGTAAGAGTTGAATTAATATTTTTGCTTGGGTTTGAAGTACAGTACAACCACTTGACTTAGTAATGACACTTTTATTTCAATTTTATTTGCAATAGTTTATAATACAAGTTTATATGATCACTCTGTGTATGGTATCTTTTGTCCCGTCTGTCACAGTGGAAATGCCCTATTAACCAACCAACGGGTTAATAAAATGAAATATTACTGTTGCTAACATTATATTTGGAAGGACTTTGTGAATGGACAGACATGCCTATTCCAAAGATTTTTCACATAATGGCAGAATTGACCATGATGAAGACAAGATTTGTAAGCTCTTTATCTACAAATACATGTACTATCAGGCAACATTCAGACAGCCACCTTATAAACCGCTGAATTAGCCACAAAAATCAATATTGCAAACTGCAGTTATCAACCAACCCCGCCTGCTTTGTCAGTTCTGCCAAGTAAACAAGAAAGATCTATATTTCCAACAAAATTTATGTAAATCATACTCGGTTGTATTGCTAATGTTACTCTGTTGCTAACATTACATAAGTGGACAGACACAATAAAATAGATTTTCACATTCAATTGCACTTCACATGGGTCACCCTACTCTTGGTCTAGGTACTAGTATAGTAAATCTGACTGGTGACCTTGAATTAACACAATCTGACATCTCTCTTCTCAGTCGAGGCCTTTCCTTTGTCCCGACACCTAGATCAAAACCTACACCTGAGGACCGCATAGATCAACATATAGAGAAGATGATGCAAACATCTAAGATCACTAATGAATTCAATCGTCGGGTGAGTCTAGCAGACCGCTTTAGATTTTCAGCTGGAGAAAGACAACCCTTCACAGAGAAATCTGGGTATGTACCACCAAATGCTGACCCAGAAATTCCAAAAACTGTTAAGGTCCTTGAAGAACAAATTAATGACCTAATTTCAAATGGGCGATTCGGAAACATTCCAAACTTATCCTTCAATGAACGCCAATCTTTAACAAAACTACGCAAAAACCACAGAATCGTGTTAAAACCTGCAGATAAGGGCTCAGCTACAGTTATAATGTCAAGGGAAAACTATGTCAAAGAAGCCAAAAGGTTACTTGGCAACCCTAAACATTACAAAAAACTGGATGGAGAAATATGGCCCCAAGATCATCCAAGGCTGCTCAACATTGTGGCAGATCTAAATAGGAGGCAAATCATTTCGAACAAACAGTTTGAATACTTAGCACCCAAAAGAGACGCAAGATCGAGACAGTTCTATATCTTACCAAAAATTCATAAACCTATAGATAAGTAGATAGATAACCTTACACCCCCTGGGCGCCCTATTGTTTCAGACTGTGGGTCAAATTCTTACCACATTTCGGAATACATTGACTACTACTTGAAGCCTATCGCTAACCGATATAGTAGTTATTTGAAAAACACTGAAGATTTCCTGTCAAAACTTTCCAGCATCCAAGCTCCTCCCAACACCTTACTTGTCACTATGGATATTGAATCCATGTACACTAATATTGACATTGATAAAGGTATTCAAGCTGTTAAAGATGCTTTTCAAAGATTTCCTGATCCCAATAGCCCAGACAAAGAACTTTTGGAATTATTAGAAATTAGTCTAAAAGGTAATGACTTTGACTTCAATGGAGAGTTCTATCAGCAAATTAGCGGTTGTGCAATGGGTAAAAGGTTCAGTCCAAATTTTGCCACTATCTATGTAGCTCACTGGGAAGAGCAGGCTTTGAGAAAATTAGATAAACAGCCTCTCTCATACCTCAGATATTTAGATGACATTTTTGTACTTTATGACCATTCCAAGGAAGATTTCGGAGTATTTTTCGAAACTCTAAATAACCATGACCCAAATATCAAACTCGAAGTAGTTATTCATGACTCTTCTGTGGATTTTTTGGACCTAACAGTTTTTAAGGGACCTGGGTTTCAGAACACTGGATATTTAGATTACAAGGTATTTTTTAAACCAACTGATACCCACGAACTCCTACATGCCAAATCTTTTCACCCGATCCATATATTTAAGGGCATAATCAAATCTCAAATCATTCGATTCCATAGAAATTCGAGCGATATACAGTATTTTCACCACTCATGTGCGATCCTGTTTCGAGCATTGAAACCTAGAGGCTATTCCGCCCGGTTTTTACGGCATATTAAATCTGAAACACTCCGCCAAATCACAAACTGGCAGATAAATGACGTTCATGAGTCAGAACCTGTAAGGATAAAACATGAACGCCCTAATCATGATAATGGTAAGACCTCCAAATGTCTAAAACCTCAGTGTAAACTGGACGAAGTACTTGCTACTCAATCAACTTTCAAAAGCGAACAGACCAAAAATGAATACAAGCTTAAGGATCAACTAAACTGTGACACGGAGAATGTAATTTATTTAATTACGTGCCGAAAATGCCTGAAACAGTATGTGGGCGAAACTAAGAATAAACTTCGATATCGTGCCAACAGACATAAATCAGACATCAGTCTAGACAACGAAGGCCCAGTCAATGAGCATTTTAATCTACCGGAACATTCATTTCAGCACCATTTTCAAATTATGCCAATAGAAAGAATTCCTACATTTCCAACACAGGAAGAAACTGACAATCACCGCGCACTCCGTGAATCCTTTTGGATCAAAACACTTCAAACACGGCAACCCTTTGGTATGAACATAGACCCAGGTAAAGTTGCTAGCAAAGAGTTTATTCCCTTCGTTCTCCAATATAGCCGTAGGAATGTTGAAGCGGCCCGTATACTAAAGGAGGAATATGAAACACTCCAAACAAAACTCCGCTTACCATTTAATCTGAGACCTATCATAGCGTACTCAAAAAATCGGAGCTTACGCGATTTATTGGTAAGGAGTAAACTTCATCCTACAGCGTGATCATTATCACGTGAAATTCTACATGGCATAAGCTAATTTATAGCGGCCCTAATTGAACTCTATACGAAACTTGTCTCTAGGAACATTTTTAAGATAAGAGATTTGGAAAATCCCTGTGCCTTCCACTTTTGAAAAATGTACTATCAGGCAACATTCAGACAGACACCTTATAAACCGCTGAATTAGCCACAAAAATCAATACTGCAAACTGCAGTTATCAACCAACCCCGCCTGCTTTGTCAGTTCTGCCAAGTAAACAAGAAAGATCTATATTTCCAACAAAATTTATGTAAATCATACTCGGTTGTATTGCTAATGTTACTCTGTTGCTAACATTACATAAGTGGACAGACACAATAAAATAGATTTTCACATTCAATTGCACTTCACATGGGTCATCAATTACATAGTGGAAGTGCTGCGTAGGAAATACAGACTTGCAATGAAATGTTGACTAACTGTTATAGAAAGAGTACAGCTTGAACAAAGTTGTTGCTAACGTTACGTTAATTATGGACGGACATTCTGTTGAGTAACGTCAGCAGTTTTTGAAAACGTTATTTTTTATTTACTTTTTAAATGTTGTGGTTGATTTTATGTACTGAATCAGCCACACATAAGAGTTTTCCCTACCAACTTCGTTAAAAGTATGAGATGATAGTATTGAATGGTACAGATGACAAAATTCCAGAGAAGTGCTAACATTACAGATGTGGACGGACAACAGTGGAAATTGATCCAGATTTTATATCTTCACCATTTGGCTTTGTTATACACTACAATGACTGCAGTTCAACTTTAAATCACAATTTCACCCCATATCAATATTTTAGAACATTTCAATGGTGAAAACAATAAAGATACAATACATTCTATGGCATTGCAATTTGGTCTACAAGAAGAGTGGGACTTTCGTCTGTCCTACAACACAGCAATTCAATATTTTTTGATCAAATTATTTTGGAAAGCTTTTTATATATTGCAAACATTTTATGTATGCTATATCTACAATCCATATACATGTACTTTCATTTAGAATGAAACTCAGAATGATTCTGTACAATGTAAGAGTTTCACTAAATTTAGGGGTTGAGAAAAAAATACTGTCTTTGGCCCCCTTTAAAATGAATTATGTCATATATAAGTTGCCAAAATGTAGAAGCTGTATCACAGACAGTTCTGGAGATACAGCTGATTACATTCAAGCATATGTCACAAAAGAAGAAACTAATACATCTGTAAAGGGGCATAACTCAGTAAAATATGGGTTGAGAGATAGGCGTCTGAATTATGAATAGATAAATAAGTTCCCAAAATTTGGTCACTGTATCTCGAGTGGTTTTGCCTAAAATGTGGTAATGAACTGACGGGCGTACATGACGGCGACAATATCCCGAGGCCAAAATGGCCGAGGGGTAAAAACAATCAAAGACAATCCTTCAGCTTGAAAGTTGCTTCATGAAATAATACAGAATTTAACTTACCCTTTCTAAAATTCCTATACACACCACATGAGCCACTATCTTACAAGCAGCACACTTTTTACGGGGGCCCATTTTCTGAAAGAAAATACAGAAATGAAATGCTGAAACCAGGAGAGATAAGCAGAAATAAACAATATGAACAATAAATAAACAAATCAAGCAAGGAGAGCCGTGACGATGTAAAAGATTACCTGGGCACCAACAAACAAGTACTCACAAAAAGGCAATTAGGCCGTTGTTAATTAATTCTTTGTTTCTCGTAACCTTGCTTTTGAAAATAGACATGCTGAGGGCGATAATTATTAATTATTACCTAGCGAGAAAAAAAAAAAAATACTAAAACAAAACTTGGGATGCAAAATTTGAAAATATAAAACCTTTTACTGGACTAGATTTATCAAACAAAACCTCTGCTAGAGGAACAGTGACCTGCTAATTAAATGAATAATGCATACATGTACATAATAACCATTAAAAAGAAATCACAGATCACAATCCATAGACATGACTCTTTGACATAAAATACATTATGTGAGGTGTCATATATGGAGCGAATTTAGAACTGGTTTCCATCAGATTAGTACTGGCTCACAATATTAAATCAGCATTCACCAAAGCAACCATAAATAGTAATAATATTAATCCTAATGTTTTAGGATTCATAAATTTTACTATAATACAGCTGTCCTAAGCAAGTCACTGGTCAACAACAACAACAGCTTTGGTCTAATCACGATGCCTTCTTCTGATTTTCAGTCAGTAAAGACTTGGAAGAGAAGTCTTTCTTCTCTTCCAAGTCCGCCACTGTGGATTCTTGATCCATGGCACTGAGTGATTTATAGATTTATCGAATTTATTTGCTGATTACAAGCGCCCATATAAGGCAGGAGAATCATCGACGAAAGTTTCAAATCTGCCTTGGAAAGAAAACGCTCGATGACAAAGCTGGCGGTCGTCTTCTCAGAGAATAGGAAAGTTGTGAATTTAACATAAAACTGACCGTTTGTTGAAGCTATCGTGGCTCCGTTGGCCAAAATCATTTTGATCAACACCAGGATGAATGCGATCAACCATGCGGACATGTCTAAATTCATTGCGCGGTGTACGAGGAACGAGAGGGGTGTATGATGAACATACTTCCGTTTGATTTGAGAACTCCGCGCGCAAATCAATATCTAGTTTGCAGACGAATAGTTATACTTCTTCACTTCTCAATGCATATTTCGTTAGATTACATTGTGGATGTTCAGTTTGTTGTTATTTACTGTTTTTGCGATCAGACAAACTACGGAATTGAGACCACAGAATTTCCTTCCGGAGCTCCGACTGGAAAACATAATGACGTAGCTTAGAGGATTCCCAAGAAAGTTTGCCGTTTCATTGGTCAGTTTATGGGGAATCCCTTGAACTGCACAACAGGTGGCGCTGCAGTGCCCTTCGAAGGGATGGTACAAAGAGACGTTGGGCTTTACGAAACTTGTTACGACAATCTCGGTATTTTACGAGCAATTTAATCACTGGAGAGCGCTGCTTCGCGAAATCAGAACTCATTATAGGCATTTTTTTTTAGGGATCAGTACCAATAATTAATACAATGCGTAATTATTGCTTGCAAAAATACTGATGCGGGCGGGTTACGGGAAACGAACCATTAATTAACAGCGGCCTTACGGAAAATATCAATGAACAAAATGTAACAGGACAAAATCTTTAACAAGCGCTGAATGAGCGCAAAGACCTCCGTCGAGGCAACAGGGTCAGTAGGGGAATAGTACATCACTGAATAACATAGGGCCGAATGCCAAGCTCAATTTTGCATTTGTTGACTTTAACTTCACCAACATTGGTAATTAACTTGACATTTACTCTATCATCGGCAAGTAACTGAAAATTCACTCGCCGAGTGTCATTTCAGTCACCTTTGGCGAGTTGTCGAACGAGTTTGCGAGCACTATGCTCCTTCAATTTTTACTTTAATCAAATTAATCTGTAAATTTATGCAGATTAATACAATTTGATACATTTGAAATAATATGCTCGACATATTTAAATTAATTTATGCAGCGTTTGGCACCACAAAATATATACATCTACTCAGGGGAGGTAACTAAATTATGGGATAGCTATATCATGGAATACCGACAATGATAGACTGGCAGGACTTTATAAAATAAACTTGAAGACTTTTTTTTCAAGGCCATCAGGTAAAATTTCAAGGCCATGTTGATTTTGAAGGCTTTCCAGGCCTGGAAATGGGACTGGCTTAATTCCATGCTTTTCAAGGCTTTCCAGGCCCCGTACGAACCCTGGGGGATAATAGTTCTGAACACGCCAAAGTAAAGTCTTAGTCCTCGATGGAGAATAGGATATAGCTTTGCCAAGTTTGACATGATTGCACCATTGTAAACAATAGAGCCATTATCAAGTTTGGAATCGATATAAATGTTGAAGTGTTTGCTGATCTTATAGTCGACAACTACCTTCAACAAATCAAGAGACTTCGTGCGCTTAGCTTTCAAGCAATTTGTATGCGATTTGAGTGTTAGTCGTTGGTCAAACAATTTTCCTAAGAATTTGACCTCTTTTACTACTTTGATCTCAGTTGATCCCATCTAATGTAAATACTGGATCTTTTTGATGGAGATACTTTCTGCAAAAGTGTATACAATTTGTCTTAGCTCTGGAGAATTTGAAGCCATTCGCTAGACTTCATTTCTGATTTTGTCCCTTTTATCTCGAAGTTTGTACTCCCACCCCCCAATCTTTTGGAAAAGTCGGAATGAAAAATTATTGACAATTTGGCTCGAATTTCAGTCATTTTTGCGTTTATTTTGCTCCTCATGCCTCATTCGAAAGCTGGTCACCACTCCTGATCTTTGTACATGGGTCTGATTGTCACTGTCACGGTCAATGCATAATGCTATGATATGCTTATTGAGCTTGTAAAGTCGTGATTTTTCAGCAAAAGTCGCAAAAACCAAAGATGGGGTAGGGGGAATGTCATTGACGGGATATCCGATAAAACTGCATACTACAAGCAAGTATCGCATACCAAGAAACTCGCAAACACTCCCAGATTGTCATAGCCTTGAGAACAAAAATTCTGAGAAAACACCCTAGCCTTTAAGGGTGCACTCCACACTTGCCATGGTTTCGCACAAAGTGGCCCCTCCCTAATTTTATAATAAGGAAGGTCACCCGATTTTGACCATTTCTCCAAAAATAAAGGCATGCTTATACAAATTACAATCAGTACATTTTGTAAACATCATTTGTTTAACATACCGGTTTCTAAGCCATTTTGTCAGTCATTAAACTTTATTCACAGGCATAACTTTGTATTCATTCATTTATTTCTTGTAAATTGAAAGCCTTCCCATGTTTTTTTTTCACTAACAACAGTACGCCAAAACATCAGGGAAATAATATTTTGGTTAACTATGGTATACTGTACCATGGTTTTTTATGTACCATGGTATTAATATTGTTCAAAGTGGTTAACCATGGTTTGTTAAAACAATGGATTGTGCATCATGGTAATTACTATCGTATTACCACTATCGTATTACCATACTGGATCATGGTTAACCATGGTCTGTACCATGGTATTACCATGGTGTTACCATAATTGAACAGAGTAAACCATGGTACATCTGTACTATGGTATTACCATGAAAACCATGGTACATTGAACCATGAAAACATTGGTACATTGAACCATGGTACAGATGTACCATGGTATTACCATGAAAACCATGGTATTACCATGGTTACCATGGTTCATTCCGTTGTAAACCATGGTATTTTTTTTATAAGGGATCCAAGATTAGTACACCCGAAAAGGGGCATAACTCCGTAAAATAAGGACCGAGACGATGATTTTTCTTGTACGCTTCTAGAATACAACTGGATAACTAAGTTTCCAAAATTCAGCAGCTTTACCGAACACGGATCAGCAGATATAACTTGTAGATTCAACTACAGGTCACAAAATATGAGATTATTACATCCGGAAGGGGCATAACTCCATAAAATATGGGCCGAGCCAACTAATTTTTTTTGTAGGTATCTAGACTACAAGTACAACTGGATTTAAAAAGCTTGCTCATAATTTGATAGCTGTACCAAACACAGTTAATTATATATAACTGCCTACAAAGCATATATCACAAAATCAGAGATAACTGCACCCGAAAAGGGGCATAACTCTGTAAAATAGGGGCCGAGGCGAGTAATTTTATGTTGGCTTCTAGAATACAACATTATAAATAAGCTTCCGAACACAGGAAGGAAGCAATCAGAGATTGCTCAATTGTATGCCCCCCCCCCTTCCGCTTTAATCAGACACTGCCCCGCCATTGTTCTGTTCTAGCTGTATTGGTCGGTGGAGGCCTTCATGATTATGAAAATTCTATTCCAGTCAATTTTTTTGCCATGCCTCGCATAATACATTTTCATAAGTATCGATCAACAAGTGATAATACAATGTTTTGATGCAAGATGGTCGCCGGGGCTTTCGTCAAATCCGAAAATGAGACCTACATTCCTTGGGAGTATATTGTGGTGAAATTATGAAGCGATCAGTAAACTTTGAATTTTGCACCCAATTAACTCTTTTTGGGGCAATTTCATACTCCAGGACCTATGTGGTCTATTTTGGAATGTAGAATGACATATATATAGCCATTTTCCCGGTCCAAATCGGTTATGGACTGAGATCCAGCCTGGACAAATAAATATATCCCATTCACTTAGGTTTGATAAACAAAGGATCATAACTCTTGAAAATCACCAAAAGCAGAGAAATTTCATGCTGCACAACTATGGGGCATTGACCACATATCATGCAAATTTCATACTTGTCCATGCAATATTAACCGAGATCCAGCCCGGACAAGTCCCAATTCACAAAGATTTCAAGAAAAAAGGGCCATAACTCTTGAAAATATAAGTGAAACGCGGAGAAACTTCACACTGCACAACTACAGGGCACTGATCACATATCCTGCAAATTTCTTAATTGTCCATACAATATTAACCGAGATCCAGCCTGGACAAGTCCAAAGTCACAAAGATTTAAAGAAAAAAAGGGCCGTAACTCTTGAAAATATATGCGAAACGTGGAGAAACTTCATGCTGCACAACTACAGGGCACCGACCACATATCCTGAAAATTTCATAATTGTCCATACAATATTAACCGAGATCCAGCCCGGACAAGTCCCAATTAACTCTTGAAAATATAAGCGAAACGGGGAGAAACTTTACGCTGCACATCTGTGGGGCACCGACCACATATCATGCAAGTTTCATACTTGTCCATACAATAATATTAACCAAGATCCAGCCCGGATAAGTCCCATTCACAGAGATTTCAGAAAAAGGGCCATAACTCTTGAAAATTATACCGGAACTCGGAAAAAGCTCTATGCTGCACAACTACCATGACTACGAGGTACTGGCCACATTCCATGCAAGTTTCAATCCTGTCCATCAAATATTAATAGATATTGCGCGGACAAGAAACTCGGATGGACAGACGGACGGACGGACAAAGCGATCGCTATATGCCCCCCCCCCCTAATTAAAGGTGGGGCATAAATATAGTAGCTGTAACGAACACAGTTCTGCAGATATAGTTGGTTACATTCAACAATATAGGACAGAAATAGAAATTAATATGTCTGTAGGGGGCATAACTCTGTAAAATATGGACCGAGGGGAGCCACTTTCGATATGAACTAGATAAATAAGTGTACGGATGGACGGACGGACATGGCGACGACAATACCTCAAGGTCAAAATGGCCGAGGGGTAAAAACAAATGATTATTAACCGAGTGATAATTTGGGATTTTACTCATTGAAAATTGGCCAGAATGCATCTCCAGACATCTGGAAGCCTAGGGCTTCACAGCCACTGCCACTAAAGAAATGTAATTGGGATAGTCATACCACTGAAAAGGATCAATCTATTATTATCAGTATTGGAGAGAGAAGTAGCACTGATTCTGGAAAGGAAGTGTTTGCTTTGTTGACACAAGCACTAGTCCCCTTATGTAAAGTGCATTATGCAATTAGTCAACCACTTCAGGTTCTATTATTTGAATGGTCAACACACAGGCATACACTAGGTATGTCAGTGTTACATGTACAGTATGTCTATTTGACCAAAATGTCATGAATTCAAGTTCTGTTGAATCCTTGCAATTCTCCATACAGTATCACACCATACATGCCATACTGACGGCAGCACATTTTCTCTGACAGCATTTTAGCATTTTTGTGTGTAAGCAGGGTCTGAATTAACCTAGATTTCGATATATTTAGCTGCCAATACCCCATTGCCACATATACGCCAGCGCTAGCAGCACCAATGTCCTTTCAATCCATTTTTAAACCATAATGTTAATAAAATTATGAACTGTAAAAAAGAATAAGGAAATATGAATAAAGCATTATGTTGATGGGTCGCGAAATGGGAGGTCAATCCTTTGAAATCTATTGTCTGTCTAACAGGATCACAATAATAAACTTCATAAAGATCCAATAAATTGTGTTTATATGTTTACTGTCTATAGTGCTACTCAATGATGAACAAATATCACAAAACTACATGATGAAACAAAATCCCCATCTGGAGAATGTAGATATTGGACTGAAGTCATGAGAATTTCAAGTATTTAAAAAATGGTCATTTGGCTTACATTAGAATTACTTTTCGTTGATTCAAAGAAATAAATTTCCATTCTGTAAAAAAAATATATTTTGAGATGCAAGAACGTGCCTCCATAATTTCTCCAACACCACCAAAATCTTGTCAGTTCTTTGCCTATCTTGCAAGATCACTACACCCAAATTTCATGGAGATCAAACAAGTTGTTTAGAAGATATCATGTTACACATGTTTACCTGCATTCATGTCTACAGCACCACTTAGTGATGACCAAACACCAAATACCGCCGAAACATGAGATTGATCTAATCAAAGCCCCTAGCTCGGCTTTCTCCAAGTGAATGAGACTCATGTGTAGTGTGAATTGGGGAAGAGATAGTTCTTTGTGGGATGATCAAGCTAAAAGTAATTTACAATTTGCAGTGTATGGATCAGTGTATCAAGGCTCGAAATTAGCATTGCACACATGCACAAATGCATGTATTTTTTCCACGGTGCACGTAAGTTTAGATCGTCAGGTGCACAGCGTGCATGTAGCTGCATTTGCAAACAAAGTGTTGAAAAATGGACCATCGATCATGATGACTATAACTTATGGCGGACTGCCAATTGTCTTGAAAATTTTGCTAGAAAATGTCCAAGCTGCATGTGCATTGAATTACCCCCATGGGTATTTTTATCTTGGGTATCTCCCGCAGTAGACGCTCCACAATATTTCTTAGTCCACTTAACCTTTCACCTCGTGTGTGACAAATGCAAACTGTACAAAACGATGTGAACATCAGCGAGCAACATTCAAGCTTTTTTCTGCAGCCGGTTGGCAAATAAACAGAGTAAAACACTGACCCTGCTGAGGAAGTGGGAAGTGAGAGTCAGGCTGCAGTTGAATCCGTAGAAGAGTCCAGATGATGTTGCAGAAACACGCACGAATCCCGCAACAACAACAACAACAGGGAAATTTGTCGAGTCCAATATTTTTTCGATTTTTTGTAAATTTGTCGATTTGAAAAAGCAACAAAAAAATAGTAAGAAGAAATGGTTAGGGTGTTTAGTACATATGCCGTCCTCAAGAGTGATACATCTCCACACCATTTAGATTCATCAAAATATTTGACTTAGTGGCAAAACATTTGTTTTTCCAAATATTGATGCATTTGATTTATTAAAGGAGTTCTTTTAAAGGACGTTGTGAGACCCTGTATATAACACTGATGCCTGGCATTTAGAAGAGCCCAAACTCGTAGAGTTTACAGATTTCAGGACAAATTTACGTAGGATTTTTTTTTTTGGTGCATGTAGGCAAATTGCTGTGCATGTACATGAAAAATTTAGGTGCACACTGTGCATGTAATTTTTTTACCCAAATTCGAGCCCTGTGTATGGAGTATAGAACTACCCATGCTAAGTGGTATTACATTAACCCTTGTCCTGTCGGCCAGTTACATGTATACGCTGGTCAAAGTGTGATTGCCAGACTGTCAAGCAGAGTTGAACTGTTCAAAATGGGCTCAAAAGAGGCGACTGTCTGGTCATTGAAATTTATGGATGGTATTTGATGCACGATACATCAATTTGAAACACTGAACATACACTCAGAAAATATTTGGCATTTTACAGCTTTAGAAATATATAGGAATCGTAATTCGGCAAAAATTGTGTACCGTAAAACTCACATTAGAATTCTATCACGTTCAGAGTACTACCGATGGACGGTCTGTTTTGCTTCATCTCCACTTAATAACTCGTCTAAATTCTTATAGATGTCACAGTATGTATTCCTGGTTACTCGTAGCATAACGATTATTGAATATTTATTGAATATTCCAAGTAAATCGGTAAAAATTCTTTTGTTTACGCGAAGTGTGGCTTCCCTCAGCGAAACCAAGCGCCATTTTGACTCCGTCGAAATCGGCCAGGGCGCATGCGTAACTCGTGAATATTTTATGCTAATGAGCAGTTGAAGCAGTTTGACCAATCAGGAAGTCGGCTTACGTCAGGTGATCAGCATTTTCTCGGGTTTAATGGAGTTGAATGGAAAGGACTCGAAACACATGACCATTTCACCCAATAAAATCGACGCATTTTTACTACGTGACACGAGAAAGGTTGTAAAGAATGAAAGCAGAGTTGTTGCCCTTCAATTTGACATCTTTTAACGTTGGGATTGCCTTCCGGGTTTTCGTTGGAGAAGCTTGTAAACAAGGTGCGTTTTTACGCGTTTCAACAAACTTTTCTGAATAAATGACGCTCTGTTTCACATTTGTAGACGATCTTCACATAAATAAGTGTCTTTTTTAATAATAAACACCGAACTCACGTGAAATAATTAATGAAATAATACGTTATAGTTGGAGTAAGCCGTGTCTGGTTTGATTTTTCCACACGTGGCTCCAAATTTTTTCGAAAAACGATCAAACGTCCGACAGTTTCTCGGAACGTATATACCCGGAGTCGACACTGGGAACTTGACAGTCGAGCAACGTGTATACACGGAGTTGACAGGACAAGGGTTAAGTGTGCTGTTTACTCCAACTTCACTGCTGAATTTGTACCGGTGTGTCATTTTAGATGGGCATCAGGACTACAAGTAATTTAGTGGTCGAAATTTGGCGGCTGAAACCTATCGAGAGCGGTTTTCCCTAAAATCAGTAACAGATGAACGGACAGACGTACACCATGACAATACCCCAAAGCCAAATTGGCTGAATGGTAAAAAGGGGCATAACTCTGTAAAATAAGAACTGAGACAATTAAGCTGTACCGAACACGGATCTGCAGATATAACTTGTACATTCAACTACAGATAACAAAATCGAAGTTAACTACATCCGAAAGGGGCATAACTCCATAAGCCGAGGCGAGTAATCCTTTGTTGGCTTGCAGAATACAACAACATAAATAGTTTTCCAAAATATAGTAGCTATACCAAAAACAATTCTGAAGATATCATTGATTATATTCAGGCATAGAGGACAGAAATATAAATTAATATATCTGTAAAGGGGCATAACTCTGTAAAATATGGGCCGAGGGGAGCCACTTTCGATAGGTGTCGGACTCGGCACTAGATAAATAAGTGTTGAAAATATAGTAGCTATACCGAACACAGTTCTGCAGATATAGTTGGTTACATTCAGGCATATAAGACAGAAATAGAAATTAATATATCTGTAAAGGGGCATAACTCTGTAAAATATGGGCCGAGGGGTCCAACTTTCGATAGGCATCTGACTCAGCACTAGATAAATAAGTGTTGAAAATTTGGTGGTTGTGTCTTAAGCAGTTTTGCCTAAAATGCGTTATCGGACGGACAGACGTACAGACGGACGGACGTACATGGCGACGACAATACCCCGAGGCCAAAATGGCCGAGGGGTAATAAAAAATTGAATATCAGAATAAAAATACAATTTCAAATTGCCCCCCCCCCCCTTTCCCCCTCTATGAAAATTTGAACATAAAGATTTCAATCCTTTTCTCATTCTCTGTTGTATTCTATCTGAAACAATGCCAGCAAATAAAAATGCCAAACAACTGGAAGGCAGCGAATTGCTGTTATAAAATGCTGTTAACAGTACTTAGGCAACAACGACATTTAACATAAACCGTTAACCTTCACTGGCTGTGTGATCTATCACTGTGTCATGGTACCCATATTCCGAGAGTGGCGTGGTTTGTCAGAGCTTGGAAATGGTAGATGTTTCACCAGCTCAGCCAATATGGCATGGTTTTAAGTTACTGTTGAAGCATGAGGCTGTTGCAACACATGCAAACTTTGGTAGATTGATCTGGAAAACAACCACAGCCACAATGAAGATGAGAATGTTAGATTTGAAGTGTTTGTTGGCAGTTAAAATAAAAGTATGTGACTTAACATAGTTTTTGACCTTGAGAAAATATGTCAAGGTCAGTCAAATTCATGGACTTCAGGTCCATCATCAGATGCATATGTGGAATTAATTTAGAAAGCCAAGCTGTATTTCATGTTATATCATAGTAAACCTTGACAAAAAAGGTTCAGCCAACTTGGGATAGGCACCAATTGCACAGGTCAGCCATTCCACACTAAGTGCACATCAAGCTCATTTTTTCAAATGTATCATCCATGCTGTCATTCTATATTTTTGGAGTCGTCAATATTCCAAGTTTAAAACTATATAAAGCATTTGGGTGTTGGGCACCAAGTACTCTTGTTTTGGTCCCCCGGGGAAGTAGGCGTGACCGAGTACAGGCTCCGAGCATCAGTGCCTATCTACTGCAACACAGTGGAAATTTGCAATGATTTCTAGGTCAGACAGCTGACTCCTGTTGTGTGATGTAGGTCAGTAGAAGCAGTGTTGCTGCAGCCACAGAACAGCCCAGATATTTATTGTGATTTCAGTCTCTGATGTTTGTAATTCTCCTTATTATTTGGTGTCACGCGAGTCACAAATGTAAGTATTTTATTTCTTACCCACCAGTAAACAGAAGTTGGAACATTTAACCATATATCAAAGACGTCTACTGCAGTATATGTCTAAGATTCCAGCAAAGAAAATTTCCTTCGCAAGTTTGAATTAATGCAGTATGTTCCCTAACTTTGTGTCACGTGAGTCACGTCATCTTTGTCACACGAGTTACATACCCATTGCTTCTTCATACTGAGTGTTAGAGGCAAACAGTTGATGACATCTTATGTGAGATGCCTCGCCCAGATTTAGTGAATAAAAGAGCACAGCTTTCGTTCACCGATGACAGTATCCAATACGAAGCTGCGCATCAAAAAACCCCTCGGCTCTGGGTACATTCATAATGTATTCAATTTGAACCAAGATGTCAGGAACACCAAGCAGTCAAGTCACAAATATGCAGATTATCAAAAATTTTGCAATTAGAAATGACCCCTAAGATTTCCGTCCAATCAGAGAAACCGGTATTCATTACATAAATTTCTTGATGCATCAATGATGTATACCAAATTTTACATTGAGCATTTGAACGGTATCAGAGATAGAGATCATTAATGATTTCGCATAAATTAAAGATGGCCACCCTTCCTTCCCGCCACTCAGAGGAACTGATGTGGTTATTCATTGAAATTTCTCTTGATACATTGATGCTGTATACCAAGTTTCGTATAGAACACTGAAATGGTATCCGAGATATACATCATTAAAGATTTTGCATAAATTAAAGATGGCCACCAAGGTTTCCGCCCAATCAGAGAAACCAGAACTGTCATTTGTCGTAAGTCTCTTGATGCATCGATGATGTATACCAAATTTTACATCGTGCACTTAAACGGTATCAGAGAACGAGATCATTAATGATTTTGCATAAATTAAAGATGGCCGACCATCCATCAGTTCCTCTGAGTGGGGACTCAGAGGAACTGATGTGGTTATTCATTGCAAGTCAGTTGATACATGTACATCGATGCTGTATACCAAGTTTGGTATAGAACACTTAAATTGGATCAGAGATATATATCATTAAAGTTTTTGCATAAATTAAAGATGGCCGCCAAAGTTTTCGGTCAATCAGGTCCCGATTCAAAGTATCTGGATGTATCGATGATGTATACCAACTTTCATATAAAATAACTGAATGATAACAGAGATATGTATCATTATCGATTTTGCATAAATTAAAGATGGCCTCCAGGATTTCCAGCTAATCAGAAAAGCCGGTTTGGTAATTTATTGAAAGTTGCTTGATGTATCGATGATGTATACCAACTTTCGTATTGAACAGTTGAATGGTTTCCGAGATATGGATCATTATCCATTTCGCATAAAATTAAAGATGGCCGCCAAAGTTTTCACCCAATCAGGTCCCAATTAAATAGGCTTCTGGTCCTTGACTAGGTAAATAAGCATACCAAATTTGGAATTCTTCAGTGTAACCGTTCTCCGGCTATCTCGCTCACGTACAGACGTACGGACGTACGGACGTACGGACAGACGGACGTACAAGACGACGACAATACCCCATGGCCAAAATTGGCCGAGGGGTAAAAAGCAAGAGATGCAGCATTGAGTGTGCCTGGCACAGACACTGTTTATTTCAAGTGATGGTTTCTCTGAGACTGTTTGATGGGACTGAGTAAACTTCAAATTTATAATATAAGGATAAGATGTCATGTCGGATATTTTCCCTACATTGGTTCCATTATTGAAAGCAGTTTGCATGTTTCCTTTTCAGATCAGAGTAAATGTCACGCGAGTCACAATGTTTTGTATTACACGGGTCACATCATTCCATGTACACCAAACTAAAAAGATACTCTTCAAATTTCTTGAGCACCTCCGACAGCTGACTACTGTTGTGTGATGTAGGTCAGTAGAAGCAGTGTTGCTGCAGCCACAGAACAGACCAGATATATATATTGTGATTTCAGTCTCTGATGTTTGTAATTCTCTATATTATTTGGTGTCACGCGAGTTACAAATGTTAGTATTTCTTACCCACTAGTCAACAGAAGTTGGAACTTTTAACCATGTATCAAAGATGTCTACTGCAGTATACGTCTAAAATTCCAGCAAAGAAAATTTTATTTGCTGGTTTGAATTAATGCAGTATGTTTCCTTAACTTTGTGTCACACGAGTCATGTCATCTTTGTCACACAAGTCACATACCCATTTCTTCTTCATACTGAGTGTTAGAGGCAAACAGTTGATGACATCTTATGTAACAATAAACATGCCTCACCCAAACCTAGTGAATAACAGAGCGCAGCTTTCGTTCACCGATGACAGTCTCCAAAAAGCAAGAGATGCAGCATTGAGTGTGCCTGGCACATACACTGTTTACTTCAAGTGATGGTTTCTCTGAGACTGAGTTGATGGGACTGAGTGGACTTCAAAGTTATAAGCTTAAGGATTAGATGTCATGTGGGAGGTTTTCCCTACATTTTTTTCATTATTGAAAGCAGTTTGCATGTTTTCTTTTCAGTTCAGAGTTAATGTCACGCGAGTCACAAGTTTTGTGTCACGCGAGTCACATCATTCCATGTACACCAAAATAAAGAGATACACTTCAAATTTCTTGAGCATCTCAGTTGATGTTCTGGATATACTCCTCCGGTGTTACCTGTACTCCATTAATGACTTAGTCATAAAATGGGCCACAAATCTTAGCGTTTGTATGAGCGAGTGAGACGAGTGTCTTCGTGCCTGTCACGCGAGTCACGCACTTTGCTTTATTATTTCGGTACTTTCTTGATCAGCATTATTACCTCTGTTCCCTGTGTTGTAAGTGTCTTGGTTAGAATTGATATAAAATTAACACACTAACTGGAAAAAGTGAGTATTAAATATTTCTGAACAAAATAACTAAGTGACTATGTCACACGAGTCACGGTGGAATGGCTGAGGTTAAGAATTTGGGAAGCCATCTTCACTCCTTTAACTCTTTCCCCCATATAAGCGGGTTTTGACGCATGTTCGCCTAACCCATGAAGACGCATTTTGACGGATGTTCGCCAAACCCATGAAGACGCATTTTGACGTGTCACTGAGTTCCCATGTTATGGATTACTTTGCAATTTTTTCGCGTTTACTTTGAGTGAAACATTATTAAAACTATACATTTTCAGAAAGCCAAAATTTAAATAAATCTGACTAGTATACGGTTGGTTTGTTTTGTAATACGGGTAAAATGAAATCAGGCGAGGAAGAAAAATAATTGACGGAAAATGCGCGATTCAACATCAAGTGAGTTTGGTATGATCCAAGATAAACGTTCGAAAAATAGTAAAATCTGCTTCCAAATTCCTGAATATTTCACGTAACGCGAGCATAAACTACCAAAGTATCTAACCTTGATGACTAGCTCGTCAAATCTGCCCATCTGAGTTTATTTTACATATTTTCCCACGACCTGTTGTCTTCGCGGTGAATGTCTTATCCGCCATTCTTTCCCAGCCGGTTCTTTGTCCGACAGTGACCATAGCGACTGCGTCCCCCACGTGACCTCTTCCTCCAATCACGCCGGGCCGTTTATCAACCTTGGCCAATCAGTGAGCATTCTTCCTTCAACCTTATGAATATTTATTATCGTCGTCATTCTTCTTCCGGGATGTATATGGGACTTTTTCAGTTTAATCTCGTTCAAAACCTGCCAGATCGTTATGTTTCTGTCAAATCCCGAATCTAGGAGAAATTAGCTTTACTCTGGTACACAATAACATAGGAATTGCAGCGAAACAACAACAACAGAACGCTGCAAACGTGACTAAAATGCGACAATTTCTTCGCCTTTTTCGTGATTTCCAACAGACGGAAAGCAGACACAACACATTTTCTCGCAAGATTACTAATTTTTAGAATAAATGTTGCTGATATTGGTATAAAACGTGAACAAATTACGTAGAATGGGTCTGTGGAATTACAAGCGTCTAGTCCGTCATTCATAATCCAGCCGTCGTCCATTAGAGAATATCCGCGTCCATAATCCAAAGACCTATTCCATTTCCATATAACAGTATTAGCACCAAATTCAAAAAGACAAAAGTATACATATAGGCTTGTTTCCTGCAAGAGAGAAGCGGTCAACAATTTTCAATGATGCCGGCAAGACATCAAGACCATTGGTAAATATTTCTCCACATGACATGGGACATAAAACGGGATATTTTACATCGCGGGAGAAGTATGAAAATTTAAATGTCTCCATGGGTTAAAGACCTACGCCATTACAAATCTATTATGGGTCAGAGAGAGAAAATTCCCCACAAGTCTAAGGGGGAAAGAGTTAAACAGTAATGCTAAATTTAACAGGTGAAGGTCAGTCATTTTCATTACGCTTCTGATCCATCACAAGCTGCACATGTGGTATGACCAGAAAGATGGACAGTCAGACAGAGAGACAGACAGACAGATGGACAGATGACATGGACAATAATCAAGTCTAAATATTCTGCCAAAATACACAAGAACACACCATTTTACTTCAATTATATATCAAAATTTCCAGCAGGAATGTAGAAGTCCACTTTAAAAATCAACCATGCTGTCAAAATGCAATGGTATTTGTCATTTCATATCTCGAGTTTGAAATAAATTCTGGGGACCTCCACATAAAACAAACATGAGGGGGAGTCTCACAAACCCCTCGGCTTCCCCCAAGCAATTGAGAAATATGCTGAGAATGGCTACATGTATACTAATCATCCAGAATTGTCCTTTTTAGAGAATATCATAAATTCTGCAGATATAGCCGCTACATTCAAGAATATATCTATCACAAAATCATATCTAGATTAATACACAAAAAACCCTTGTAAAAAAGTACCATGGTTTACCATGGATTACCATTCCCAAAAGGATATATGGAAACTCCAGATACAATGGGGGCTTCATCACACCCTCAACATGACGTAAACACAACTTAAATAAAGTACCCGTTAATCCTACTCTCAGGTCAAAAGTCAGCGAGGCTTTACATCTCCGCCGGGGGTGAAGTAAATGTAAACATAACCCAACATGGAATAATGCCGTTGGTGAACAATTTAATCACCAATCAAGTAGATTTAGCACAAATCTCCCATCTGTAATAGCTAATGGATGTATACCGCTAGTACTGAACAAACAAATAATTTCATGCCAAGATTTTACAGCCTTTTTTGCATTATTCCGGTATTTCTATTACGGCGTTCCGTGCAAATTTGACGGAGCCATGATTCCGCAGAGGTAAAAAAAACGTCGCGCCAGCAGCATGCTCTAATCTTTTCATAAATACAAATATATATATATACAACGTGAAGATAATACCGGAAATGCATTAGTGAATTTCTTGTATGAACACTAGATAAAAATGAGATAAAAGTACGAAGTTTATCGCCTGTAACAGATAATCACTCCATCACAGATAACCATTCTATGATTCGGAACTACCCAGCGGAAATCTACGAAGGAATAATGCCCCGAGAAGTTACGAATGCACAGATCAAGTGTCCTCTAAAACCAAAACGATCGAGGCTCCATTAACAGGAAAAAATGGCGGTCGGAAGTGTTTACGTTAGGGCTAGTTCCAAGTTCGAGGTAATTCTTCGTCAGATCATGAATACTTTGACCAAGACTATGGCATATAAGTATAATACGAATATAAATTTAGAATGTGTTGCGATCTCACCAGTCATTAAGCCTTTATTAAGCGAATTTAGTGTGTGTATGTCAAAGAGTTTGGTTAGGCATGGCAGGTGAACTTAACTATGTTTGAACGACACGTTCGATGTTCGAGTCAGCCGGTGAAGTGTAAGTAGACTGTGCCTGGTGGGTGGCCGACGGCTTGTCGCGATAACTTCCTGTCGGTTATCATCACAGACGGCATTCATAAAATTAATGGGTGAGATTGTTCGCTGCCAAAGTGTTGAGATTTGATGGTAAGTTCAGTCTGTATTCTGTATATTATTTTATTTCTGCCAGTGTAGTCAACGCTGTTATTAAACCGCTAGTTTGTTTATATATCCCATTATTCTCTATTTTATTTGGTACACAAACCCAATTCATTTAATTTAATGCAAAATATTTTATGGGACATTATGTGTTGTATACGAGAGGTGATTTTTGAGGGGATTGGGGTGCCTGATATGATACACTTATGCGTTTATCTGAATTTATTTACTTTGTAAATATTGTGTGACTATCCATCAGTTGTTTGGGGGCAAGGACGTACATGTATTCTGTTAAGCATTTAATTGCGTTCATTTTTTTTCATTTTTCATGTAGTTCTCATAACTTATATCTTGCATGGCATGTTGTTGGGGAATCCAAGTCTGTGCCAGTTTTCACTGTGATCTGATTCTACATGTAGCTATACAAAAACAGGGCTCGAATTTGGGTAAAAAAATTACATGCACAGTGTGCACCTAAATTTTTCATGTACATGCACAGCAATTTGCCTACATGCACCAAAAAAAAAAATCCTACGTAAATTTGTCCTGAAATCTGTAAACTCTACGAGTTTGGGCTCTTCTAAATGCCAGGCATCAGTGTTATATACAGGGTCTCACAACGTCCTTTAAAAGAACTCCTTTAATAAATCAAATGCATCAATATTTGGAAAAACAAATGTTTTGCCACTAAGTCAAATATTTTGATGAATCTAAATGGTGTGGAGATGTATCACTCTTGAGGACGGCATATGTACTAAACACCCTAACCATTTCTTCTTACTATTTTTTTGTTGCTTTTTCAAATCGACAAATTTACAAAAAATCGAAAAAATATTGGACTCGACAAATTTCCCTGTTGTTGTTGTTGTTGCGGGATTCGTGCGTGTTTCTGCAACATCATCTGGACTCTTCTACGGATTCAACTGCAGCCTGACTCTCACTTCCCACTTCCTCAGCAGGGTCAGTGTTTTACTCTGTTTATTTGCCAACCGGCTGCAGAAAAAAGCTTGAATGTTGCTCGCTGATGTTCACATCGTTTTGTACAGTTTGCATTTGTCACACACGAGGTGAAAGGTTAAGTGGACTAAGAAATATTGTGGAGCGTCTACTGCGGGAGATACCCAAGATAAAAATACCCATGGGGGTAATTCAATGCACATGCAGCTTGGACATTTTCTAGCAAAATTTTCAAGACAATTGGCAGTCCGCCATAAGTTATAGTCATCATGATCGATGGTCCATTTTTCAACACTTTGTTTGCAAATGCAGCTACATGCACGCTGTGCACCTGACGATCTAAACTTACGTGCACCGTGGAAAAAATACATGCATTTGTGCATGTGTGCAATGCTAATTTCGAGCCTTGCAAAAAGCAGTAACTATTTAAATATTACATTGTTGCATAAGTGTTGCTGAAATTTGCCAATATGCAGGGTATGAGGAAAATACTCAATATTTTTGGAATAATTGTGCATAATGTCAGATGGGAAAAATTAGAGGGTAATATTTTTTAGTTTATGTTGATAGGTTCATTTCAGTGATTTACAGTGACCAATCTTGATTTGTGTCTTCTTCGCTTTTCAATATTATTATGTTTTTTAAACACAGGCCTTCCATCAATGGTAGAGAAATTATCAAGTCTGATATCGACTCAGTCATATGCTACCAGACGATCTCCATCTCCCCAGCCAAGATTCATCTTCTCAGCCACCACCTCCATCTCCCTCACCAAGATCTCCTTGTCCTCCATGTCTGCAACACCCATCTCCCCAGCCAACAATGCGGGTCCAAGACAGTGGGTTTGTATTATTGTTTTAATGCAGTTAAATTCCCCCTATTCTTAAGGGTTATCAGGCGACATCCAGTAATGTAATTAATTAGAGTTACAACTTTCCCAGCAAGCACACTAGTAGTTATGAACATTTGTAGTGATGTCATCTGAATTTCAACTGCAAGAGTGATTGGGTACATAGCCAAATTGGCTAATACTTTTAAGGAAATCTTATTCAATCTCTGCGTGTGGGCCCTTTTCAAGATATGTAAAATAGGTTTTTTCTCTGTACACAGGTCTGGCAACCGTAGAGAGATTGTCAAAATTATTGGCAACCCGGTCATCTGATAGCCGAAAAGCTGATCGACCCAGCCAGCATGCCACCTCATCAACACTGCACCGATCTTCACGTTCACCATACCGACAACGATCCCCGACTCCACCACCACCACGATCCCCGACTCCACCATCACCACGATACCCAACTCCTCCACCGCCATCTCCATCTCCCTCACCAATACAACCATCCACAGAGATGCAAGCATTGGGACTGGTCGCTCTATCACTTGGACCACAGAACATACGACTCCATGATCAAATTATTTACAATGTGACTTTTCACAATTTTATTACTTACTGGCCTATGATGAAAGACCATTGGTATATACAAGTAAAGGAACTCTGGAATTGGGGGGATGCTCGGTTTACATCACATTTTGGCATACAAACTTACAGCCGTTTATTTCTCCTAGAACAACTCAGTTAACTATTCTAGCAAGACACCTTATCCTCACATTCAAGATAATACAGTGCGTAGTGATGCATTACACATATATACATCTCATTTTTGGATGAAGATTGCAGAATTATGTAAGTCTAGAATAATTGCTATTGAAAATTTTCATTGTGGTATTTATCCTTACATAACCGACCAATTTCACATTTTAATTTCTTGAGTTGTGTTTTTCCTGAATTTGTGTTGCCATCTATCTTGTTTTTTTTTTTGTTTTTTTTTTCCATACCACAAAGCCTTCTTAACCACATGACAAAGAACGATCCTAGGAAAATGACCAACGATTTGTTGCACGGGTTATATCCAGACGAGTACCTTGCAGCACATTCGGTGACTGACGGAATGAGAGCTGGTGGCTTACCAACTAAGCGACCTATGGCGAAATAGACCAAATTACGAGTAAGTATATCAAGGCTTTCAACCTGTCACTGGTTCGCTGGTTTTCATTTCTGCAGCTGTACTACTTCTTACATTCTCAGCTTGTAATGCTCATCGACAACGTGTACCGATCATGCAGTTGTGATCAGAATTTTAGTGTTGACAGCATTCCTGAAGATGAGTTCTCACAGTATGACTTCTAGTCACAAATTGTTGAATTTGACTGTGTTGCAACATGAACACATCATACAATTCGAGTTGCACGCAACACATGTTCTATGAAGTAGAGCATGTCCTATTCCATGCGATTAGAATGCAGCAAAGATGGGGATTTCTCTTTGGAATTGTTGCACTGTGAGAAAGTTAACGCACCTTAAATATACACAGCATGCAGTCTAAGCAAATAATGATTGTTTTACATAAATGTCAAGAACTGTCCATCCTACTGTATGTGTTCATCAAATTATTTATGTTTCATGTTTTTAATTTTGCAGAAACCGTACAAAAGTTTTTTAAAGAAAAAACTGTGGCCGAGGTGCATTACTACATGCGAGAAAAACTTAACAATGTAGCCAAGACACTGAAGAGGAAACAAGACAGGAGATTTTAAACATTATATTATTATAGTAACAGTTTACTTTAAATATATTTTATTGTACACATGCAGTTAACTTTAAATAGTAACCCTTCAGTTTAAATAAAGTCTATTGTATATTAAGTCCTTCCTCTTGTGTTATATTCACCATTTCACTACCACTGTTGCTCATCATGAATGAAAACACATTGCTGATGAATAATTTTACACCTATGGATCTTGTATAGACTAATTCCAGCTTATAACGATTGGTATTTTATTTTGGATTGAAATATTTTCTTAATCAAATCATCAATGTGTAAGCATGGATTTTGATGCTGTTGAAGGTTCCACGAACTGAATTTTTAACTCCATGAATTTCTAACTCCCTTTAATAGGTGCATTGTGTTTTCATTGTACTATAACAGTATAACTCAATCGTGGTTGTAGTAAAACAGGATTATGCCAGCGGTACAGGCCAAATAGTGATCTATTTCACAGAGTGGTGTGTATGATGAATGTGGTATGTTGTATTCCACATATCAAATTAAATTTCATATCTTATGACTGCTATAATGGTCAACAAAGGCACATAATTACAAAAAAACAATGATGCTTTGACGATTTACCATGGCGGCCATCTTGGATAACGCAGTTTGGTGAAAAACAATCCCAGCCATCTTCTCACTGATGTCAAGTCACCCCCCAAGTTTGAAGTTGCTGAGTTGAATTGTTCTCGAGATATCGCGTTCACAACATGGTTGGGACGGACGGACGGGTAGCATTTCCAAGTCCCCCTCCCACTTACGTGGCGGGGGACAAAAATTCAGCAGCTTTATCGAACACGGATCAGCAGATCATATAACTTGTAGATTCAACTACAGGTCACAAAATATGAGATTATTACATTCGAAAGGGGCATATACCTCCATAAAATATGGGCCGAGACAACTATTTTTTTTGTAGGTATCTAGACTACAACTGGCTACTGTTGGCTGAGAATAGTCAGCGGGTCATGAATTGATTTTTAATCGACACATTGGCGAGTAACTGAACAATTCAGTCGTTAGGTGTCATTTTTTAGTCGCCATTGGCGAGTTGTCCACCGCGCGGGTTTTGTGAGCACTGTGGAGTACATGTATATTCTCCTTCTCTCGACTGCTGGCGCAATCGCCAAATACATCAAACGCGACAGGTGAAAACAGTCGCTGAAGGCATGATTGCTCAACCTCAGTAAAATGTGACGCACACAAGAATGAAAGAGAAAACCTGGGATGTTTTGATGTCATTTAGCGGCTGAATTTGATTCGGATCCATTCATAATAAGAATGGCAAACAATTTGCCCTACGTCAGAACATCAGGCAGTGAAATCGATTCAAGAAGTAGGAAATTTACAAAAATAAAGATATTGAATCTTTTTATCAGAGATGTCAAAAATTACACGTGATGGTCTGCCTAATTTGCCTTGTGAGACCGATCAACCACTTCACATTGAGAAGCATAAATTTCTTGTCTTAGATCTAAGCTTTTCAGTCAGTTTATTTTAGGTCAGGTATTTTAATTTTAACAACCCTGAACTTGCCTGTGGCTCTTGAATTTGTTTTCGATTTAGATCTTTCATTGCAAAAACCAATGCAAGGTCAACTATGTACTCAAAGTTCACATTTCCTCAGTCTGTTTTGTTTTTTTGTGCATCTGTTATAAATCCACGGCAAAGTGTTAGGCCTACTCTCATGACTCTTTACAAGGCTCATTAAAATAATTGTTGTTTTATGTTAATATCACCTGCTTGCCAGACTGACAGATTTTATATTTAAGAAAATTTTTATTACAATTATTATTATTAAGTAATCAGATTCAGAGTATATACTTAGCCTATCACATTAGTACACGTATATACTGAATACTGCTCATCAATTAACTCACTTGGACAAATGTAAGGCGTACAATTTTTTTCACTCCCAAGAATGAATAAAGCAAGTGATTCACTCACCTTTGTCCCACAAAACAAGAGGCCTGCATGTCAGACAAACGTATACATGCAGTTTGCCGATATAATCTTGTACATATCATGTTTTCATTTATTTTGTTTTGGAGGACTAGTTAAACTTGGGAGAGACTAGTTGAATTCAAGTTGCTCTAGTCCTGTTGGCTACGGTAATTCCTCTAATAAATCGATAACCCTATTGGAAATCGATCACCCTCGATTTTTGGAGAAAAAAATACGATCGGAAGTTGTAATAATTCAATCACCCCCGATTTTCAGTTAATCACGTTTGTAAAAAAAAATTACAAGTGAAACTCAAGTTGGTCTACAGACAAGGGGGAAACTCAGAGACCACCTTTTTAGGGAAACTGAAGTTCAATCAAGACGAAAAGTGAATTTGCACCAATCAAAATTGAATGTGATTTGCATAACTTACGGATCGTTGCTGTTTTATGACTATTTTATGCGTGGTTGATTCAGAAACTCACGCAGATACAGAGATAAACAACCCGCCATTTGGCAAGAGTCCCGCGAGACTTCAATGAGAAGAAATAACATGTAGTTCAGGAAATCATTTTCACTACATTGGTTAAGCTGTTGGGGAGGGTGCCCGAGAACAGGATAGTCTCCCTTGAACTTCCCGTTGCTGAGAAACAGAGGACGGGACAAACCCACGATCTTTAACACGTGCGTTGAACACTGTCTGCCATAAGTTTCGCCATGCAGTTTTGACAGAGGACTATTCCAATAATTCCAACTGACTACTGGATACATGTATGACTACTTAAAACTTACAACTGAAAATTAATTAACTGGTTGAAAATAAATAATCACACCCAAATTAAGTATAATTTGAAACAAATTACTTGTTCTGTCCCGGACACAGTTTTCACAAGAGGCAGTATCGGAAATTGGGCACTCGATGATTCAAACTTTCATTTCTCCGACTTCCGTGAATCACAGCTTTTACTCAGTTGCAATAAATCGATCACCCCTCATTTTTAATACCTCAAATATCAATTCCGGTGATAGATTTATTAGGGGAATTACCGTAGTGGTTTTACTCTGTTAAATTCAAGCCCTGTATCAACAAAGTATAGTGTGCCCAAAAACCTTGAGGATTTTCTTAATTTTTAGGTACTTGCCTGAAAAATGATATTGGTTGTCACAAGCAAATTTAACTTGCCACGGGCAAGTAAAGGAGTGTTCATTTTCGAGCCCTGTTTATTATGACTGCTCTTTTGACAATTTGCAGATTGGTTTTCAGCACAGGTAATCTGACAAATAACAAACCAGTCACTACTGCTCCCAGGAGAATTACTGTACAATTGGGCTGATATAGAGAGATTACATAGGACATGCACAGAGAAACGCTCAGTTTACCCATAAGTCGTAATCAGGCGAAAGATTAGCCTGCTATCAAAAGGTACTTCGGCAGTAATCTGTGTACATTACTTTTGTTGCCAAAGGAGCTTGAAACCTATGCTGGAGGTTATGAAGTCCTCTATTTGAATGGCACAACAGTTTTTGCATCTCCTAATTTCACAAGCCTGGAAATTTGTGGAGAACAATATTGAGAACATCCTTAAGTGTCTCAGTTTGGCTTTCAGTTATATTCACAATGAAATCCTTGTAAATATTCTGGCAGAGAATTAGGCCCTTTTCCCCACCTTACATTGTTTTCAATATAAATGCAAATGTCCATCAATAAAAATGAAGTTTTCATGGCATTTTCCAAACAGTCCCATTTCCAGGTACATGTAGGCTGCATGTGACGGATTAGAGCTGACAATGCTCAAGAAATTGGTGATTTTGATCAAAATACATTTAGAAAGTACAGTAAATTGTTGTCAATATTAAAGGTCAACAGCCATTTGAAGGCGATGAAATGAGAGATTAGATATTTGTGACTTGTTGTAATTCAGGCACACCAAGCACCACCAATTGTGCCACATATTTCATCGATGGCTAGTGAACAAAACACTCTATTGAATGAACTCGCAATAATATAGTCATCCATCGAATGAGTGGGTATGATTTAACATCATTTTCAATGGCTGGTTACCTATCGAGCTTCCAGTAAAAAGGTCGACATATTACATGTCATATGTTTTTTATCATACCATACTACAGCTTTTGACAGCACATATGGCTTTCGGACAATCGGCCATTAGTGATTAGAGCAGAGTGGAATTAGGATATCGCACCTCAAGACATTGTGTACTAAGCTGTTTTCAAAACTTTTTTTGGATCCAACTTGTCCATTCCTCCATGTACATGCGTATACATGAAAGATAGTGGATGTAGTTTCCATTTTTTAGACATACAGATCACAGCCAGAAATTAAACTGGTCAAATTCGCAAAATTATGCAATTGATGTGGTGAATCCTTTGTTTTGACAACCTTTCAGCTGTAGCGAAGGAAGGACACCTTTCGCATGTTAGTAGAGGAAATTCTGTTACCAATTTTACAGGAAAAAAATTAAAATGATTGTTTCTCTATAACCATGCGCTTCTCAGATATGTCTTTCTTGCGGATCAGAAAGACTTTATTCCCCTTCTTCCTACTACAGGTAGATACCATGTATTTGTCCGAAGGGGGTTTGATTAGTATGCTGCCATTCTAGTGAACACGCAAGCTTCAGAACTGGAAGCAGGGTTCACTTGAACTCATTTAAAGCTGTAGAGCCCGATATTATAATACCAGATTCTTTGTTCGAAGTACCTGAATCAACTGCCGTGTCTCAATGTGATTCATCTCAGGCCAAACTTCCGGAACAGCAAAACCAACCAATGAAGATAACGCTGGTGTAATAACATGCAGTCGTTACCTCCGGGTGTGTGCATAAGAGACAAAATGGCTCTGACACCTCCGATGTACTAACATACTAGATATGTAGGTAGTTGTGTGTACCAACAAATCTGTATTTGCCCGAGAGGGTATCTGTTTGGTATTCTGAAACAAGCTAAAACCCACATTAACTCAGAGCTTGACCGTCACAGGATGGTCGAGCTCAACAACGAATCTGTTACATCCTTGATTATTATTGGAAATCAATAGAGATGAAACCGAATCGACACTCCTGTTGAGCTACTTCTTCCAGTGGTATGGTCTGTTTATTACAAAACCGAATGTCGAAGCTTGGGAGGGGGGTAGTCAGTTTCGGATGGACATTATAACCCAAACTCTTCACGGACATCCATTGACCTAAAGCTAACATGAGGAACCAATAACGATATACAAATTGTTCGTAGGTGTATCACTGCAGGGACCCCAGAAGATCTTGCAAGTCGAAAAAGAGCTTAGGGTGCAACCTACACGCTCTGTCTCCTTGCACTTCTGTTTCTGCTAAACTTCTATGGCACATGTACGTTATTGACAATGACATACAGGCACCGGAAGTGGTCAACCTTAATCCAAATCTAAAGCCCCACAATTGTGGGGACAATTTATACGTAATGGGTTATAGGTCATGGAAGCTAGATATTCAGGACAATATCATGCTGCTTCTGGATCAACATAGATGGGTTCATTACATTCTGAGCCACATTATAGATCCGTATCCTCCCTGGCTTCCTGCCGTAGGGCCTCTTGAAGAGAATACACCTGTCAAATTTTCCATCCAATTAGACGGCTAAGAAACCGGATGCAGAGTTGGGCTTGTCCCAAAACCAGAAGCTGATCACTCAATACCTCTCTGAATATCTTTTGTTCTATTCTTTTGAATGGCATGTAGGGTTGGATCCAATATATCAGTGTCAACTGGAAGGCAGGCCTGACACGGGGTGTTCTCATACTGGACGTGTGCATGGTCAGTAGGACTGTGAACTAGTATTTGAGGTCTTATACCAGAAGCACGAACTTATAACAGACCCAGTTCAGTGTCTCAAATACCAACGGATTTGGTACTTGCGTCATGCCATGCAAGAGCGGACCGGTTTCCAAATAAGGATGCCGATAGGTGACAAATTTGCAAAGATTCTTATAATTCGTTGCAGAGACAAGTATCAACCGTGGCATATTATACCCTCGAAATTGGTACTGCAAGAGCAGGCTCGCTCCCAAAAACTGGATGTCTAATGACTGCAAAGATGCAAAGATTCTTGATAAAGGTCTGGACATATTATAGGTGTATTACATACCTTCACATTGTTGTGGGAACCTCAATCTCGGGTGGCTCAGAAAAAAAAATCATTTTTGCGACTATAATTTATTAATCTCAACCGAAAAACGCGCCTCAATCGCACAAAAGCATAATGGCGACTGAGATGCGCTGACCGTACGCCGTAACTGTATATAATACTGCATGATGCGATCAGAACAAGTCGCGTGTTGTGAATAAATGGGTCCCTTTGCTACTTGCCCATAGTCTCGTTTGTCAGCCTTGTATGCTCAGATAAATGCAAGCGGGAGGATTTAACCAGCTTAGTCGGCCTGGTTTTATTGAAAGAATATTCATGATGACGACAAGTCTATCCAATCAACTCCTTCGTTATTGCTTGGTTATTTGTTAAATCACTCGTAACAGCTTGAAAGTGCAGGAAATGACCTTTAAAATGAGGCCAAGATCTCCCACATTCTACAATGGGAAATGAGATTTTGATGGCGTTGAAAATGGTCCAAAAACCGGCAAATTCTTTGCTGATTTCCTAAATTTCCATCACATTGAAGGTATGTCTTCAATAAACAAACTTCTTATACGTTTATGGTATGATTCTTAATAAAATTTGAACGTATATTGCCGATTATTTCGTCATTGAATGATGTGGACTATCAACAAGCTCGACGAACATTTGAGTACGAGGGGAATTTTTTACATGGTGGTCAATCTTGGCCGGTTTCGGCCGTTATGGGTAATTATTTTTTTACGGTGGCGACCGGTTTTGGCCGGTATGAGTAGCAATGTGTTTTAAACATCCCTTAGCAAACTGAGGAGTACTCCTCACAAGCAGTGTAGCCCGAGGTGTACCTAGAGGAGTACTCCTCAAATATGCAAATGTAGAGGAGTACTCCTCGGTACACTGCACATGCAGACTTTGCTTTTTAAGCCCCCTACTCCTCACTACACTGCACAGACTTTGTTTTTCAAGCCCCCTACTCCTCACTACACTGCTGGGACACAGCCTGAAATCTCCTACTCCTCCCTACACTGCGGAGACTCTACCATCTGTCTGCCTACTCCTCTGGGTACACTGCAAAATTTGACCTAGTTTCCCTCGCAGGAGTTACACCCCTTACAGAACTCTCTGATGCAGAATGGTAGATTTAAACATCACCAACTTTATCTTCTTTTGTCTGATGTAGAACTTTCATTATGGAAGATAAAGTAGAAGGTGAGTATATTGAAAGGATTGTGTGTTCATGTAAGTTGTTCATTAGTGAATTTGTTCATGATTTTCATATAATTTCCATGTGAATCTGGTAAAGTAGCATTGAGTTGTTGTACATGACTACCAAATATATGCAAGAATTTTTAGCACCCTATTGATAGCCTAACATTTTGATTGTATTCACCAAGTATTTAATTACTGGTCATATTCAATTAACTAATTCTTTGAAAGACATGATTATTATATCATGATCACCAAGATAATTGTAACTGGGTACTCCTCAGCCTACACTGCTGCATACACTGCATAGTCTACTGGAGGTCTGCTGCATACACTGCCTACACTGCAGGCTACACTGCAGCCTTATCTGAATAATTGGGACAATATTCTCTGATGCAGTGTAGTCTGCAGTGTAATCAGAGGAGTACACTGTCACCTACACTGCAGTCTACACTGCAACAGAGGAGTACACTGTCACCTACACTGCAGTCTACACTGCAACAGAGGAGTACACTGTCACCTACACTGCAGTCTACACTGCAACAGAGGAGTACACTGTCACCTACACTGCAGTCTACACTGCAACAGAGGAGTACACTGCCACCTACACTGCAGTCTACACTGCAACAGAGGAGTACACTGCCACCTACACTGCAGTCTACACTGCAACAGAGGAGTACACTGTCACCTACACTGCAGTCTACACTGCAACAGAGGAGTACACTGTCACCTACACTGCAGTCTACACTGCAACAGAGGAGTACACTGCCACCTACACTGCAGTCTACACTGCAACAGAGGAGTACACTGCCACCTACACTGCAGTCTACACTGCAACAGAGGAGTACACTGTCACCTACACTGCAGTCTACACTGCAACAGAGGAGTACACTGCCACCTACACTGCAGTCTACACTGCAACAGAGGAGTACACTGTCACCTACACTGCAGTCTACACTGCAACAGAGGAGTACACTGTCACCTACACTGCAGTCTACACTGCAACAGAGGAGTACACTGCCACCTACACTGCAGTCTACACTGCAACAGAGGAGTACACTGTCACCTACACTGCAGTCTACACTGCAACAGAGGAGTACACTGCAGTCTACACTGCAGCAGAGGAGTACACTGCAGCAGAGGAGTACTCCCCAGACTACACTGCAGGCTACACTGCAGCCTACACTGCAACCTCATTTACATAATTGGGACACTCATCTGGCTACACTGCAGCCTACTCCTCCAGGTGACGCAGTGTAGTTGCAGTGTACACTGCACACTATCCTATAGGTACTCCTCTAGCTACTCCTTTGACCACACTGCACTACTTCTCAGTTTGCCAAGGGATGTTAAAAGTGCCATAAACAAGACTCGACCTGACGCGATCAATAAAGTACATGCAGTCCCTTTTGAAATATGCCTGTGGATTCCACTAAAACCCGAGACGATCGCGTCAACAGTTACCATGGGCTGCTTTTACACGCTGACGCGTTTACAGAAAACAGTCGGGTCGAAAGCACGTGTTCCGAAATTTATAGTCGTGACTCCTTCAATGAACTAGTGCGAGTCAGTCTCGATTACTTCGCGTTCTACTCGCGTTCAGCATCAAGTTATCCCTGCCTTGTACTGTAAGCCAGCATCCGGAAAATCCAGGCCTGAAACCAGATTGAAGATGGTATTCTCAAAAACACGGGTCCAAATGTGAATTTAGCGATATAGACGTTTTCTTAGATTTTCATAATCATAAGTTATCTCCGATCGAGCAATTACCGATTTCCCTTCATCGTCCATAGGCATCTTGGTGATGGGAAGCTCGAGGTACTGCCAGAAACTGTATCTTTGAGTGTTCCTTCCACCAGTACCATTTTGGTCAGTGGTCCACACTAGCCATTGTTGATGTAAATAAGAAAACAAGATAAATTCTCGGCCCTGTATCTTTGATTTCAGACAAAGTCATATCAGGTAAGAAATAAGAAAACAAGACAAACTCTCGGCCCTGTATCTTTGATTTCAGACAGTCATATCAGGAAAGAAATTGTGTCTGAAATCAAAGATGCAGGGCCGAGAGTTTATCTTGTTTTCTTATTTACATCAACAATGGCTACCATGGACCTCCGGACTGCCAAATCGCCAAGGCTTGTAGTGTCCTCGTTCATTATGTGAGATGAAGCTACAGACGCCTCGGATCTAGTGAAACTGGTGAGACACCAGTACTTATCTGCACTGGCCATTGTCCCATTAGATAGGCTTGAAAAATTCTAGGGGCCCATTGGATCCACTACTCACATGAACTGTCCCAAGTACAGTGACGGCAGGTAGGATATTTTGAGTGGAGGTCGAACAAAGGTTTCGCCAAATCACAAGATATACAAGACATCTGAGATATTTGAGAGGCCATAGCGCTTGATTATTTCGAAAAAGACTTCCCAAAGGACTTTAAAAAAATCAGACATTGTAAGGTAATCCAACACGGGTGATTCATCGATGAATTCTGATTGGATAAGAGCGATCACGTGACAAAGCCTCATTTATGGCCGTTCGGTTTGAAGACATCAAACTTTAAAAATGAAGCGAAAATCTGACAACTTCATGTCAGACTATAAGTAGAATATTTGGGAAATAAACATACCGAATGTATACGATCGGAGGAATTCTCAACAATGGATATACACCTGTACCTTGGACCATTTGACAGAAAATATCTCGCGAATTTGTCAGATTTCTCAAGGATCAGATGCCGCTTTCAGGCATTTGAACATTGCAAATGTCTGCCGAAACTGTGCGATTTTCTTCCAGATCTCTTCTCTGATAATAATTTTATTTCGTTATAGTTTTCATTCAATACGAAAATGCTTTATACATTGTATATAATTGGATAGATAGCGATCTTATCTTTCGATATATATGGTATACGTAATATTTTTTCCTGAATAGACCAGGAAAATGAGGCAGGGGTTTTAGACAGTTTTTCATCGTGGTATTCCGGATGAAAACGAATTTGAATTGAGTTTTTGCGATTTTTTCAAAATTCAGTTTTGAGCTAAAAATTCTGTTTTCTGTTGTTTTTTTTCTTTGGCGAAGTGCACGCCGTAGGCGTGGAAAAAATGGACTTCTTTCATAAAAGATTGAGTTTATGTAAGACAGGGCCGAACAAAAATGCCCCGATCACGGGAAAGTTATCGCAACCGGAAGTTCACAATACAAGGCTGTTGTTGTTCTTGTCACCTTCGTTTCTCTGCCAATAAATGTCCGTATCAGAGCCAACTCCTCATGTCATCTCTGCCACTTCCCGGGTTCCGTATGTTTGTTTGTGATACACCGCGTCTCGTCATGGGACATCCAGTGAAAATGAAACACGCTCAAGAAGCTTTCGCGGAGACTATTTTTCCTGACGTTGATGGCAGAGTCGTAATATCCTATTACACGTTTTACGTTAATAAATCTTATCTTATGACAAGAGAGGCAATTCGCTGTCGAGTACCGCCAGATATCTGTGGCATTGAACTGCTAGGTTTTCGATTGTCATGGTATTGCAGTACATTTCTAGAATAATAGAGCTACGTATTATGTGAGTCATCCATCTGGAATTTTCTCGAAGCTGTCGTGACCGATTTATCATGATTGCAAATGGTCGAAATACGAAGAGACCCGTATGACGATGGTAATTGGGTCACAGTGCCATCTACACATCTACACAGCGCCATCTGCACATCTATATGCTTGTATACATACTGTTTCGTGGGTTAATTATTTGGAGCTTTCTAGAAATCGTTGTGATGGTATCTGGGTTAGATCATACGTCCAAGCTGTACCGGTGGAAGTTTTTTGATTTGATAGAATAATCTCGAACGCCACATAGAGTATAAATAGCCGGGCAATTAGTCATTCTATGAGGGAATTCAAACGGCTTCTATGTGGGTGCATTAGATTGTGCTACTGGATATTACCTTAGCCTGAGATTACTGACTGCTTGATTGTATATTCCTGTTGGATTACTTCTGTGTGGTTTTACCGCTGTATTATCTACGTAATTGAACTGACGGAAACTGAACAACAGCTGAGCGGTGTGGACTATCAAAATACAGGAGCGCGATTTCTGTGCATCGGCACGGACTGTATAGAGGTCTGCACTTTAGTACGGACTCGGAGAGATACACCGGTGTAGCATTGAACAGTAAGACTTTATTTAACATTTGTTTGCTGTATTAACCTTACTTAATTTGTATTTGATTTTAGTATTGTAAATATTTGATTGTTAATCCTCGATTTCACAAAAGCTTTCTGTTGCGTTTTTCTATTGTCGTTTAGACGTAACATGATGAAGGGTTCCCGACCATTTCAGTGCCATTTTCTCCAGCTCAACACGTGGGACATGCTTGACAGTCATAAGCAAGAAAATCTCAACAAGAACACAAATGAAAAATATATTTGTCATACTCTGAAAATTTTTCAACTTTGATTTGTTGGAACTCTGTTTGCACGTATAATACCTGCCTCATGTCGAAGTGGAGTGCCTCGCCCTGTGGTGGAAAACAAGCAACATGCAACCTCTGCCCTTGTTACGGTAAATAGAGAACTTTTCGTTTAAACTCCAAAACTAACGAATAAATTATTGTAATACACGAATGCTTGGGAGGAATTTCTGTTAAAATCGTTCATCATGCTTTATTTCTGCAGCGAAATGAACACATTATTTCTCCTTCTGTGACTGTGTCACCTGTTTTTCTGCCATAATGATTTGGAAGTACTGACAAATAAACACAAACGGCATATTGGAAGGTGAGAATAAATGTTTTAAATTCGCAGGGCTAAAATCAAAGGGGGGGGGGGGCATGAGATGTATGTGATCGCAGTGCTTCATCACCATTCAACGAAGGCCGTTCAATGAAAACAATGACCTTAGCTTAGGGGTAAAATAATAAAAAATAAAACAAGAGCAAGTTATCATTTTTTTGATGAAAAAGGCCAAAAAAATAGTTTTATCATTTTTTTGATGAAAAAGGCAAAAAAATTGAGTTTCATCATTCTTCAGATGAAAATTTTTAAAAAAATTGAGTTTAGTGACTTCATTTTGGAAATTTTCGTGATTTTATTTTTAATCTGCGTTTTCAATCAATGATCTTGAAATAATTTCTCTGTTAGTCAAATCCAAATTTCACAAATTGTTATGTCAGAAAATAAGCTTTGTAAATAGGGGTTCAATTACATTTCACAATGCTTAGATATGAAAATTTCATTTTTCCACAGCAGTTATGTTATGCGCCATATGGCGTCTATGGGGTTGAGGAGGCCCAGATCTGTGACGCCGTATAGCGCTTTCGGTACCAAATGAGTTAACGTGCATGTCTGTCATCAGCGTTTCTCTTGGCAGCAGACCATATGATATCCGGAAGCTGGAGTACAGATGGATCAGTCTGAATTGTAGCTGAATCCACTTGAATCTTCCTGATTTATCTCTGAATCACTTCAAATTCAGAACCAAATTGTGTCTGAAATTTTATGAAATTTTTCTTAATCTTTTGTTGCCAAATTCAGTAAAAATTCAGACAAGGACTAAATTGCAGATTCAGACAAATTCAAGCAGGATTCGGCCAATTATTCAGCTATTATACAGAAATTGTTCAGACGGGATTCAGAACTTGATTTTTATTGAGGTCAAGGTCACTGTGAACTAATAACATAATCATGAAATCATTGATTTTTTTTTACACATGACATCTTTCCCCATGTAGTATATAATTAAGTGAAATCTTGAACCTATTTACAGGTGTTTTCTTTCTCTCTCGAATGCTCAAAACCGGCTCCTTCCCAGCTACAATGTAAACATATTGTACCCCTGTTCAATCATTCCACAGATATGGATATATTGAAAGGTCAACCATACATGTTTCTGGGCCTGACATAATGATTATAGCGAGTAGACAAGGATAAAGTATGATAACTAATGAACGGAGTTATATACTGACCATACATTCTGGCTCCAGCAAGTAACACATGTCCCCAGAGGCATTTGTCTCCACCCAGATGTGGTCACTGCTGAGTGCAGTTTCCTGTCAACAGAAGAAAATAGACATATATGATTGGTCCATCCAGGGACCATGCAGTGAATGGGACTTGTAATCAGCTTTAGATCAAAGGCCCAATGGTGTGAATTCTCCAAGAGGATCCCTGCGGGTTATGTGACCTCGAAGCGAGAGTAGCGAGAGAAGCAAGAGATAATTTCACCAGAGACGCCATTTTGTTTTTCTCTTGATTTCGCCTGAACATACATCTTGCAATTACCTGGCTTATTTCCAATTACAGTTCCCATCCTGCATGATTAAAACAAGACACATAACACATTCATCTGTCAACTTTATTCAGAGATGTTTGATACATAGTGAAAATTGTTTGTTGATTGTCAGAGTGACTTATCTACCCAGATCGCTAGTGGAAGAATACTCCGACAGCAATTTTCACAAACACCTGTGATACACGTAAGCATATAACAAGATATGTTAACCAAAAAGGGATTATTGATGTTGTTGGGTTGTATTCTTTTGACAGTTATGTATTTTGTCACATTCTTTGAGAAAAGGATGGGGAAAAATTGTTCCCGGTTTTTCGGCTATCAAAAAATATATAAAATTTTTTTCTTCAATTTTTTAACAAATTTCCAATCAATTATAGCGTTTGGCTGCCTTTTTTGACTAATGGAAATACTGTGTATTTCCCAGATCTTTCGAGAACTGTCGTTTGAATATAAAATGCAACTGGGTTTCGGCGAAGTGATTGAAAAAAATCTTTGAAAAATGGACAACACATTGGCTTGAGGGCGATGAAATTGGATCTCCATCTTAGTTTACAGTCGTCCGGTGCTGTCCGTATGAGCTTGTTACAAATGCAGGTGTTGTTTTAATAACGGGTGCCAGCAAACCAACAAATGTCTGACTCTGGGTAATTTCACGCTATAGGGGACACACACGCCAAAACTAAATTTCAAGTCTGACACAAATAAATACATGCAATTTGAAGTTCATACTTGGAAGTTTATCAAGACACTTTTTTTTTTCACTGTTACATGTATGTAGCTTATTATTTTATTTCGGGGTCTCTTTTAAAGTTAGACCAATATTTTGGCTATTATACACTAAAATTGGGGTTAGATATTAACTCTGTCACAGAAGCCATAAACTTTGGAATAACTTTCCCTAATTCTGCCTACAATAGCTGTGACAGTTCCTTCTGACATCAAAATATACTGATTCCTGCAGTAGAGGTATTATAACTGGAAATTGCCAACAAAGTATGTCACATTTTTTGGGTAACATCAGTTACCAAAAGTGCACTATTTGACTAGTTGAAGAGATTAAAGGAGTACTTAACTTATTTTATACAGGCTTCTATTACAAAGGTTAGACTCTTAAAGAAATATAATCAACTATTTTACTTTCGTAGAAGGCGATAACCTATTATATTTATTACAATTTGTGAAGTCATTTTCTCGCTTTGAGGTCGACATGGGCGCCGCCATTTTGCCTGTGGGATGATGTGACTGATGACGTCAGAATTCAGGACAACGTCACGGCTAACGCTTGATCCAGGGACGTTCCAACTATGGCATTTGAATTACTCTGGGTTCGAGTTTTAATTCCAAGAATAAACTGGCGTGGCAAATCTCAAGTGGGGATTCCTAAAAGGAAATTGGTTTAGGTTATCTTCGCCAACTGAAAAATTTCTTTCCCAAAATTTTTCAACTGAGACTTGCCCGATTCAATTTGGACAAAATTTGAAACTGAGCGGTAAACTAAAAGAGTGTCCTCTGCAATTTTCCAGTGATTTCAGTTGAACGACGATGCTTCTAAGTTCATAAACATTTTCATGATTACACTTGAACTACTAAAATCAACTAGAACGTCATTGAATTAACTGGGTTCCTTCTTCTTCGAATTATCGGCATGACCAGCACGATCAACCTTAAATCTCCATGACGTTGTGACGTTTTTAGATGAGTATAAACTCACTTCCGCTCATCTAAAAACGTCACGCAGTGGTGCAATGACGGCGCCCAGTGCACGCCGTTGCGAGCAACAAATAGTCAATATTTCCTTTATTTCGCATTCTATCAACATAAGTTTTATACAATAAGGTTTGGAATACGATTGCTGATAAATAGAGTCACACTCAAAAATAAGGTAAGTACTCCTTTAACAAGGAGTTAGAAGTTAGTAAGCATAATTCTCTTCCTTTAGGCCATGAATGTCTGTTGGGATATGACAGTTCTTTTGGAATCGTTTACTGAGGCTGTTGGGTACATGTCTTACCTTGTAACGTCATTCGATTACCAATGTAACGTCAGTTACCCCGCAAGAGAGTGGTAACGTGAGTTACCGTGAATAAAACAGACATAAATATTTCAAAATCTAATTTATTTAGGTTGATAATAATTGTACTCTTACATGTAGAAAGTCATACATAATAATTTGTACAACTGTTGAGCTTTACCTATCATGCCCTTGCATTTCCTCCATGTCATGCATGTGGAGATGCATTGTCTGCTGCCAGTTTGCAGCTACAAGTCAATCTTTTGTCATCTGCATGGTATGTATTGTTTTTGGTTTTATAAACAGATCTATATGTTGAATTCAACTGTTAACGACCATTGTATAATATTTTTATGTAACATGTAATATATAGAAGTGTGTTTTGTGTAATTGGCATTATCCGGGACCCAGTATCCAACACAACAACAACAACACAATAATAACAATTTGTATTCCTATATTTTTTTTTAATGAACATATGCAAATCTTACCATGACAGACACCTACATACTGCACTCAAATCATACTCTACATGTGCATGATGACAAACGTTTTTATTTGTTTTCTACAGACAAAACAATATGCCTTTGACTGCTGCACAAAAACAGTCAAAATGGAGACAGCAGTTGAAAGAAAAGGGTCTTTATGAAGACTATAAAAGAAAAAACACACAGCAACAAAGAAACAGTCGAAAAATGGTACAAACCCGTTGAACTGGCCAGAGTGATTCAACGCAGAAACATATACTGCAGCAAGAACGATCATGAGGGCACGTGTTGCAAACTGGAGAGCTAGTTTAAAGGAATCAGTTTCTCAGAGAAAGTCGAATGAATCCTCAGCTTTCAAAAGTGCCAATGCCCTGGGTAAAGTAGTCAGCAGAGCCAAGAGAGCTTTATTATCAGCTCTACCGCAAACTCCACAGAGGCAGAGTGCTGTTGTCCGAAAGCTGTTACCAACATATCAGGAGGTGACACCACCAACACAGCTGCCCAGCGTGGTGCAGAAAACTACGGCTATTTCTACACAAACAAAAACCCTAGTGCAGAAGTTTTACCAGCAAGAGGAAGTCGGCAGACAGGCACCTGGCAGGAAATACGTTGTGAATGTTAGAAACAGTGATGGTGAAAACGTTAAACGTTAAAGAACTTCTATAGTTGTTACAATTATGTGTGGTAATAGTTCTGTGGGTTATTGTTTTATTTTGGGTATATGAGAAGTCAAAACTTATACCGAGAGCCAGAACTTTTAAAAACGTCATCGCTTGCCTCCCGTTGTTTTTGGAACGTCATGACGTTATAGTGGTCCTCGTTCATTCATCCGACGTAGCATGACGTCACATTTGAATAAAACTTGAATGAAGGGGACCACTATAACGTCATAACGTTCTACAAACCAAGAGAGACAAGCGATGCAAGTTTTCAAGACGGATTTATAACGGGATAACTTAAATATTGTTATTAGTACAATTTTGCAAACTATGTTTGCCCCAAAAACGTATAACAGTTATGTCACATAAGACAAGATGTATATAAGCAACAATTTAGATAAAATTAAAAGCTTTGCAGTTCACCTTTAAACTTCAAGCACGTCACCTCACCTCTTCCATAAAGGAGGTGTTTGCAATGTTCAATGTGGAACATCCTGAAACTGTGATTGGCAAAAGTAAATTCGCAGAATTGCGGCCTCAACAAGATCTTCTTATGCAGCAAATTGCCCCACAATGTATGCCTGTGTAGGTATCACGAAAACTTCATCATGGGACTGGATGCTCTTCATAGGACATCAACATATTTTCCTTGTTATTCACATGATCTTCCAGAGCTCATCATTTGCCAGCCTCCAACCAGAAATTGCTGGTTGAACAAGTGTAATGCATGCAAAGATGCAGCTGTTCTCAAGGCGACTTACAAGTGTGATAGCTTCGATGCTGCAACATGGTACGTGTGAAAAAACGACAGACTTCATAAAATCATTGAAGAAGGCACAGTAAATGACCAATCTGATTAAAAATGAAAAATTTGAAAATCAATTTTCCTATTTCTAAGCTTAAACTTACCTTCACATACTTTATTGCTATCGTGTTCTTACGCGATTGCCCTATTGTAATATATTACCACAGAACTAAAATAGTCCCTGTACAGTGCCCCAATGCCCATGCGCGAGTACCCAGATCCCACGTGACCGACCACGTCACTTCCTTCTTCCCTATTCAACGCAGAGTGAATAACCCATCAGCGGGGAGGCTGGGAGGGCCATCACAGTATGTGAAGGTAAGTTTAAGCTTAGAAATAGGAAAATTGATTTTCAAATTTTTCATAATTTTTCTTTATTGCTAGAATACCATAGCAGGATGGAGGGAATGAGTGGTCGAAAACAAAAGGACCCCGAGCATAGGCGAAGAGAAGTACAGGAGTCAGCGATGTAATCAAAGGTCATAAAGGTATAATAAAGATGATATGGCCCTTGATATAATCACCCGGCCTATAATAACCACAGGCCCAGTGAATAAAGCTGACATACACTAGACCCAAAATTCCCGCCCCCCGCTTCTTTTTGAAAAATTGGGGAGAGCAAGATTACTTACCAGATTACAAAAATGGTAAAATCACTAGGAGGTCTAGTGCATATAGAGCAGGCATGGGAATTGTAATCACAGAAAAAGTGTAAAATCTACTTCAAAAAAGTCTGAAATTTCAAAATTTTGATCAAAGTCTGCAATCAGCCTTATTGAAGAAAATTCCCATGCCTGATAGATATCGACGGATGATCAACAGCCTGGGCACCACAGCGGTCCCAGGGTGTAGCAATCCCGTCTAAACAGCATCCAATCCCAGAGGTGGTGACAGACAAACGTATTGCAAACCTCCAGATTACGGTCCTCAAACGTCGTCCACGGAAAAAACAGTCCAAAGGAAACAGGATAACAGTACAGCCCTGATCTGATGAAGCAATACCAACGAGAGTGAAATTGCCTCCGCAGGTACGTCCGTGTACGCCAAACGAGAAGTTTTGGAAAGCTAGGAAGAACATATTTTATATTTCCTGCTATAGAGGGACCGAAACATTGACGCCGGCCCAGAACAAAACACGTGTCTGTACGCGAGAGCTCTTATCAGGGCCCATAACTCTGCCATCATTTCAATTTATAAACTGTAGAACAGAGTCGGTTGACGGACTCCGGAAAGTAAGTCATAAGGTGACTGATACTAATGACAAATCCCGTAAGTGTAGAACACGTAGATATGCCGGGATGACGAAATCCGGTTCATACTCCATGTATCACACGACAATGCATAAACTAGCGAAGTCTGGGGGGAAAATATGACTAGGTTTTAGAGCCCATCAGCTGCACTAAGACTTAGACAATAGTTTCTCACATGAAGTATCTGCCGAACTCCCGCGGTAACAAGCTACCAGACTGCAGGAATATAAAAACATCGTCATCTATGATCACAGTAGGTTATTATTTGATGTCATACATGAAGGCTGAAAGACACTCCTGAAAACGATACAGCGCCCAAACCAGCTCCGGAACTGCAACGTCTGGAGTGAATCTCAGTACCCATCGGAAAGCGACGGAGTGAACAAACGACTCCATGCATCCATCATTCTCCAGAGAGTGGAAGAAAAATTTACGTGGAACGATGGGATGACACCTGAACAACCCGAGAGATCGCACATCATTACACATACGTCGCTCACTGAACAAGACCTCCGTTTCTAACCGATACGTTTAAATCGGATGTAAGGTGAAGAGAGGAGCTACTTATATGGCGTCCTCGATGAAAACACCTGAGATGGAAGGGCTTCTTGTTCTGGAAGACGTATACATGAAGATGCTCTGAAGACAAGCCAAATCGTTTTCTAGAAGAAAAGCTGGCTTATGGGGGAAACCGGAACTGGGTCAGATAACATGTACTGATACCACTGACCGGAAGCTGGTCACCGAAATAGTTGTCATCAGAGTAGCAGCGGCCGAAGAAGGAGTCCTTCAGCAAGGTTACGCCATAAACGTACGCAAGACGCTGCCATGACTGCTGGGATCGTAGTATGAGAAATATAAACCGGAATCAAAAAGTCGCTGAAATTTCTCATAATTGAAGCATTCAACCTGGCGGTCTACGAGTATAACTGTCACCCGGTCGTAAGAACCTGATAGAGAGTCCGACATACCGGAAACGTGACAAACTCGTAGCGACGATCCCTAAAAGCAGGAGCCACAGGGGGAACAAATCACTGAAGGACAAAAGCTATGATAATGTCTGACACAACACAAGCGTTGGTTATTGAGAATTTGTTGACTTCTGCTGTAACGAGACGACTGTCAATTCTCGAATCAAATATGTTCTCCAGCCCGTCCTGAGACGGAGGAAGAAACACCGGTCAAAATGTTCTCCGATTAAAGTAGTGCAGTACCGGTGAGATTTGACCTCCAAAAATGATTTAGGTGCGTACTGGGACGAACACTACAACGCCACCGCAATGATACCTCAGTGTCGGGAGAAAAGAACAGCAACACTACCGCCGGAATGAAGGCTCTTCCATATTGTTATCCACTTTAGAAGAGGAAAATAGATTCTGTGCTTACACTACAGGTAATACAGAAACTGAAAAGTCCGGGGTAGCTCGGTATGTGACAACGGTCATGGAAACTGAAGGAGTATCCTTCAGCATACAAACCCGTACATGTTGCTGAACTACTCCACAGCAAACTGAAGGAAACGATGACGAAGCGACGCAGCCTCATACACCACTCTGGATACTCACGAAAATAGACGGAACCGACCAGGTCAGTCAAATCCGAATTAGCCCTCCTCGTATAGGAAGAACGGAAATGAGGAAGCCAGGAGCAGCGATAGGGAAGTAACCTCAAGAAGAATAGCTAGAACGTAGTTTCTACTGGTCACGTAACATCGAAGATGGTCTTCCCAAGCCGCGGTGTTAGACTACGTCACCGTCGCTGAGAAGTGTGTCATCAATTCCACATTCTCTACCAGAAGTAAAGAAGATAAGGGAATGCGATTTAAACATGAAAGGGTTCGAAAGAACCCAATCCGTGTTAAGCAGAATCAGATAACATGTTCTGATGTAACTGACCGGAGTAATCACAAACCCATGACGATCTGCGAACGCAAGAAGGCGAGTCGAAACAGGTCTTCCTAAAAGGTTTCTTTAGTGAACAGGTTCACTAAGGCACAGTCGAAGTGGAATACGAAGAGGATCAACCAAAATGCCCGGAGGAAGAAACTGTAGAAAATCTCTCCTCGTTTCATTAAGATGACCAACTCGGCGAGCATTGTCAGAATTTTTGGGGTATAGATGAGACGTACAAATAGTTGAACGAAACAAACCCAAAACGTTTGGATCAAACGAAATTGATCCAAATTCTGACAAAAAAATCATATCCGGAGATGATGCTCCGTTCATGATGTAACAGCAACACCCAATCGTCACGGCCTACATAAATCATATGGGCCAACGAGGAACCGGCTTGGACGGTAAAGGAAAGCGCATGTGTGACCCTCATTAAAACCCAAAGATAAATGTAAAACTGACCGGACGACCCGGATGAGGCTGTGACACTACAAAATGAGTTATATTCCGGAGAGAAAACCGAAATAGAAGTCATAGTGTCTAGCTGCAAAATAATACAACAAGGTACCAACTTACAAGTTGATAAAAGTTGTAGACAAGAAGGAATGCTCTATGTAAGATAGGCAGAACTTCAGGCAGCTAGATATACGAATAAACCACCAGTGGTCTAGGAACGGTAATAATAAAATATAGAATACCGAAGTACCGTTATAAAGTTTTTATACGAAACGTATAAAAAACCAAACAGACGAGAAACAGAGGTGGAAATTCGTCAAAGCGGAAACCGTTGAAGCAATAAATGGAGCGAAATATCCTAATGCATAAAACAGTTCCGTAGTGACCAACGTAGGCGTTTGCACGGTCGAAACCAATACGTAAAACGTATACGATGATCAGATGTCTTCACAACTTACGATAGTAAGTTAAAGAGTGAACGAACGGAAATAACAAGTGCCCCAGGGGCTATAACCGACGAGCACAAATTGAAGACGAGTTACTCTCAATAGCTGCGTAATCGTCACCAAAAAGTTGTTAATATGGATCAGCAACATGGTGACATAATCTGTACTTCCTCACTGGAAGTGACAGAAACTGTTGAGAATTGGCCGGCCTAACTGGGTATTTAGGCCGGAGACGCAGTCTGCACGATATTCAGTGCCTGAAAAGGATAGGATAAATACGATACCCTATACCTAACAGGACCGAAATGGAAGCGAAGATCTGCATAACCGGAAGTAGTCGAATGTGATGTAAGACCAGACTGACTGATAACATTCAACGTTGCCGGATGTGGAGAAGCAACCGAGACAATAGCATACGATGAGCCCTGTAGCGCCCCCCTCCCTATCTTCCGTAACGGACAGGTACGGGAGGATACAAGGCTGAGTAGGCAAGTTATTCTTATCGTAGAATAAACAGCCCGATAGAGTAGGCATTTATTCTTTACCGTAGAATAAATAGCTCGGTGATACATCGTATAATGTCAGTAAAATCGGAAGCTGATGCCACGTAAGTTGAAACATGCGCCGCAGATAGCTGGGCTGCAGCTGCGGGCATGTAACCTTAACTTCACGTCTCAGAATCGGTGCGTGGTACGACGTAGAATACCTCACGGACCGATGAGAACGTAAGAAACACCCGTCGAGTGGGATATAACATGAGAAGTCACATGACGAGGTACATAAGTGGAAGTAACTGCAACCGTAGACGAAGCTTGCACAGAAACAAAAGTGGAAGGCCCGTGATATAACGATGATACCGGAAGGTATGTAGATACCGGGAGGTACAACGTTAATGGTTGCATGTAACTATCCGATGAAATCGGAATAAACGCAAACCGAAAGACGGGCCTACGTTGTTCCAGTACCGGTTTAGCAGAATGAGGGGGCGCTGACGATGTTATACGTAGCGGAGCCCTCGATAAGTTCGGCACATTCAATAAAGAACGGCGAATTTCTGTAAACCCCAGCCCCCACAATTCACCTCAGCAATCTAGCAATTGCCGAGGTAAATGCCGTGGCACAATCAGTTCACCTCCGCAATATTTAACATGGAATATTTATTATTGCCAAGGTGACCTTTCTGAATTGTGAGGGCTGAAAACCGGAACCTGGAGTAATAACGACCGACCAGAGTGGTGTTATTACGTGTAGGTGCAATAGTAAAGGTAGCTTGCGCCAGCACAGAAGCTTAAGTACCATTACATAACGACAATACCGCAAAATATGTAGATATTGGAAGGTATGACGTTAATGATTGCATGTAACTATCCACAGAGGCCGGGATAGACGTAGACCGACAGACGGGCCTACGATAATCCAGTTCAGATATACAATGTAGCAGAACGAGGAGGCGCTGACTTTATCAGATGTACAGACGCTCTCGATAAGTTCGGCACGTTCAATAAAGAACGGCGATTGTCTGCGTAATCAGAAACTGGATTAATAACAAACGACGAGTGTCGTGTATTTATAGGTGCAGCAGTCGTATACCTGTTAGATGGTAACGAATTGCGCTGATTAGTTGTTAAATCGTGTGAAAATCATGAATCATTGACAGATGTATTACCAAAAAACTCCGAACTTACCAATCTGTAAGGAAGGCCCGATGTCGGCGACAGTTATAAGGTCCAAGGTGGCCATCAAGGTGAAGGTCGTCTGATTTTCGACAAGACGACCGCCATCTTGTCCCCCAACTCGGCCATAACAATTACAGAATTAGTGAGAGGCGGAGACACGTAAACAACAATCGGAGAATTTACAAATAGAATTCGAATTCATAACGGACATATCAACCGCCCTGTCTCTCCGACTCATTCACGGTAGACTGAGGCGGAGAAACAAGCAAGTTCTCGGCCCCGGTAAAGTCGGGCGGCGGTAAAATTTCCCCAGCATACGACCCGACAAGATATTCTTGAAATACGTTGTCGGACCAGGTTTCACACTCTGAACATTTCGCATACTGGTCACACCAAACCCCCCGGCACAGCGGACAGGCGGAGTGGGGATCCGTTGTAGGCTTTGACTTAGCACAAACTACGCAGAAGACAGAAGCCATCTTGGTTTTATTAGATTCTCTCAGAATACTCCCTGATACGAGATGAAGACCAGGCCAGTAATCTCTCTCAGAATCACAGTAAATCCCACGTAATATCCGAAGTAAATATCCAAGGTAAACTCCCAGGTAAATATCCAAGGTAAACACGCAGGAATTCCGTGGTAATCCAATGGTAGAAGTAACTTTTTTTCAGAGACACAAAGAACATCGACTCTCCACTACAAGTTGGAATGGGAAGAAGGAAGTGACGTGGTCGGTCATGTGGGATCTGGGTACTCGCGCATGGGCATTGGGGCAGTACAGGGACTATTTTAGTTCTGTGGTAATATATTACAATAGGGCAATCGCGTAAGAACATGATAGCAATAAAGTATGTGAAGGTAAGTTTTACAGCGCAAGAAATCTCAGACTTAATAACCGCTCCTCTGTCGGACATGTCGCTAATTAAGATCTGGGACAGTCCCTGTAACAAATCCGTCAGATGAACTCCGAATCAAATAGTTTCCGGGGTCAAATAGTCGCCCAATGAGACGCCTCGTAGCATAGCGTGTCGGCTTCTCTCCTAATATTAACATTAATATTAACCGTACCTATATATCCAGCAGTGCAAGAAATATGTGTCATTGAAGAGAGCAATGGGGAGCAAATAATAATCTTCCGTGATCGCTCATGTACTGGAGTCGAGAGCAAGAACTTCGTCAGCCGCCTGCATGGGTTGGATTTTTCTGCGCCTCGTCGGTACACTCGGCAACATAAAGATTTCCCGTAGTGTCTTTTACGTAGCATGCAAGAAAGCATCTGCAGTTGCTCCTGCTTTAATGCGGGCATGTCAAATTCATGGCAAACCAGAACTTTCGATCTCGCCTTGAACTTCGCCGCCACTGAATATAGGCCCCCCTTCGTCTGTCGAAGTTGGACTGTGATTGGTCGCCAGTCTGACATGCATGACAGATTTAAGATAGGGACTGTCCCAGATCTTAATTAGCGACATGTCAGATAGAGGAGTGGTTATTAAGACTGAGTTTTAATCAGATTGAGTAAACGGCCTGTATCAGTATGTTTGTTCTTAGATCCTCCAGTTTTTGGAGCACTGTTTTGTAAAGAGATGTCAAGCTAACACCTAATAAGAATGAGAGAAAAGCTCAAGAAGATGGCACAGCCCTTCTTCAAGTGGATTATGCTGAAAACTACACATGTGCATACCAAGACGAGATTCAATCTGCACATTGGCAGCAGCATCAAGTCACCTTATTCACATCAGCTTTGTGGTATACTGGAACTCTTAATCCACAGGTGGTCGTCTCGGACAACAGAATCCATGCCAAGGAGACTCTTTTAGCTTATATCGATCATCTGCTCGAATCCATCCCTCCCTCCATCCAAATGGTCTCTGTATGGTCAGACGGGCCTGCATCGCAGTTCAAGAACCGCTATGTTGCAGCCGCCATACCACAACTTGAGTTGAAGCACAACATTACCATCCGTTAGAATTTTTTGGCCACCTCACATGGCAAAGGACCAGTTGATGGGATAGGAGGCACTGTGAAACGACAAGTTTGGGCAGCTGTTCAATCAAGAAAACATTTGGTTCAAAATGCAGCATCGTTTGTAAATGCAGCCAAACATGTTTCAGGTATTCCAGTTACCGAGATGTCGACTCCAGAAATTGAGCAGCGTAATGCCTCTCTACATCTTACAGAAGATTTTGAAGATGCTCCAGCTGTCAGTGGCATATCCCACAGCCACCATCTCCGGATGATGGATGGTAAAATCCTTCCCTTCATCCTGACGGAAGATGCCATTAATTTGAACATGCAACAATCAGAAAGCTCACCCCAGTCATGCCATCCAGAAGTCTCCTGTAGCACCATAGGGGTCGGTGATTGGTGTGTTATAAATATGATGATGAGCTCTTCTCTGGTGAAGTCATGTCAGTGGTGGGAGAAAGTTCTGAGGTGTCCGTGATGGTACGTGCTGGCCGGCACTGGGAATGGCCTGTCCATGAAGACAAAATTCACTACAGGAAGGACAGAATTGTGAAGAAGTTGGCAGATCCCATATTGGTTAATTCACGAGATCATTACAAGTTTACAGATTTTGAGTAAACTTTAGATTGGAATGAATTGGACAAAATTATATAATATATGAACAGATGACTGAACTGTGGATGCATGTTATTATATTCAGAATTTCATTGTTTCTTAGCAAAGTTATCCTTGTTATAGTTTTTGTTTACCAATAATTGTTTCCTTTTGATAAATTCGCGCAAATTGTTCAGGTATTCCTGTAATTTTGTATGGTCACAATATGGCGGACAAATTGTAACGTCAGTTACCGGAATATTTTAATCTACTGGCTAAAATATGTTCATGTTCTTTCACTTCCTCTGTTGCGTGACATATGGTGAATATTTCCTGATCAAAAGTTTTGTGTTTCATGTGGCCATTTGAAGACAAATTGAAGAGAAGTAAACATAGTTTTTGATGATGTCCGTTTTGTGTAACGTCAGTTACCGAGTTTGAAGTTGATCATCCTGACTTAGGAATTAATATGAGAACAAGTTTGGCATCTCATTGAGTAGACATTGATCATGGTATATGTGGGCCAAAACATATTTGGCCTATGTACATATCTGTAGTCTAAAGGTTAATTTAAGTTCGCAAAAACCTGTCAAAATGCAACGTCAGTTACCGTGGAATGACCCCTCTTATCATAGCTTATGGCTACAGAAATTCCAAGGTTTCCATGGAGAACCCCAGCGAAAAAGATACGCTGGAAAAAGGTTGGAATATTAGGACACTTTTCCACTCTATTCAGGGTGCTGAAAATATTAAATTGTGAAAGCATATAGCAGATTCCATGGTTGAGACTGGACAATGTCCAGGGTTTCCATGGTTGTGAGGCTAACAATGCCCGGGGCTTCCATGGAAAAACCTGGACATGCAATGTCCTCGGTTTTATTGCTTCCCCTCTAATAATAGCGAAGCTGGACCATGTCCAGGGTTTCCATGTGAGGGCTGGCCAATGTCCAGGGTTTCCATGGTGAGGGCTGGACAATGTCCAGGGTTTCCATGGACGAGTATGGACAATGTCCAGTCTTTCCATGGTGAGGGCTGGACAATGTCCAGGGTTTCCATGGACGAGTATGGACAATGTCCAGTCTTTCCATGGTGAGGGCTGGACAATGTCCAGGGTTTCCATGGGCGAGTATGGACAATGTCCAGTCTTTCCATGGTGAGGGCTGGACAATGTCCAGGGTTTCCATGGACGAGTATGGACAATGTCCAGTCTTTCCATGGTGAGGGCTGGACAATGTCCAGGGTAAATTTTACTTACAATACAAGGCAGAAATATCTTGATGCTAAACGCGAGTTAAAAAAATCATTTTCACGGCTATAATTTATCAATCTCAATCGGAAAACGCGCCTCAATCGTGCAAAAACAAAAGCATAATCGCGACCGAGACGCGTCGACCGCTCGCCGTCACTGTAATGATACTGCATGACGCGATCAGAACAAGTCGCGTGTTGTAAATAAACGGATCCCTTTGCTATTTGCCGGTAGTCTCGTTTCTCAGCCTTGTATGCTCGGATAAATGCATGCGGGAGGATTTTGTTGTATCTAGACCGTCTTTTTTTGAAACGATATATTTGCATGTAGCTTGATTGAAACCCCGCTATTTATTTTCAGAAGGCCCATACTTTAATTAATCTGTCCTTCAAAATATCTGCTCGTTTGTGTCTAAAATAAAATCAGACCAGGCGAGAAAATATAATAAACAAAAAAACTTTTTCGACAACATTTACCGTGCGTCTATGTCCCAGCCATATCATCACAATTTGCCCAATTTAACCGGACGATCGTGCTAAAATACCAGTGCATCGTCTCTGTGGGTTTCAATCCGACATATAAATCTGAGTATCCCTTTATTTCCATTGTAAATCCAGCAGTCGATCGGCTCGCTAAAAGTTTCCTATGGAGTCATTTAAATTCACTTGGCACAGAAGACCGACATACAGACAGACAGTCGGCCAATCATTGCGATTGTCTCACAGCTTTTTCTTCGGTGTCCTCATTCTCAACTAATCAGCTTCGCAGTATTAACCAGCTCAGTCGGCCTTGTTTTATCGGAGGAATATTCCTGATGACGACATGTCTATCTAATCAAATCCTTCGGTATTTGTTAAATCACTCATCATAGGTCGAAAATGGGCGAAATGATCTTGGAAATGAGGCCAAGGTCTCCCACATTCTACCTCGAGAAATGATACTTCGATGCGTTGAAAATGGTAAAAAAAAAACGGCAAATTCTTCGCTGATTTTCTCAATTTCCATCAGACTGAAGGTACGTCTTCAATAAAATAAACCTACTATACGTTTATGGTATTATTCTTAATAAAATTTGAATGTATATTGCCGATTATTTCATTATTGGATGATGTGGACAATCCGACTATCAACGAGCTTTCACTCGACGAACATTTTACTGTGAGGGGAATATTTTACGTGGTGGTCAATCTCGACATGTTCGGCCAACAAGACTCGATCTGACGCGATCAATAAAGTAATCCCTTTTGAAATATGCCTGCGGATCGCGCTAAAACCCAAGACGATCGCGTCGACGGCTACCATCGGCCGCTTTTACACGCTGACGCGTTTACAGAAAACAGTCGGGTCGAAAGCGCGTGTTCCGAAATTTACAGTTGCGACTCCTTCAATAAACTAGCGCGGGTCAGTCTCGATTACTTCGCGTTCTACTCGCATTTAGCATCAAGTTATCTCTGCCTTGTACTGTACCATCTATAGTCTAGACCAATCAGCATTGGTTTTGACAACTGATTCATGTTGCAGACTATATCTGGAATTCCGACTACACAGGTGCAGGGTGCACTAGATTGTCATGAGACATAACAATGATCGCTCTGTATATTAAACGCAGGAAAGAAGCAATCAGATATTGCTTGATTGTATGCCCGGCATTCCGCTTTAGTCCGACACTGCCCCGCAATTGTTCTGTTCTGTATTGGTCGGTGGAGGCCTAATTTGGGTAATTATAAAAATTCGGTTTCATCACTTTTTTGCCATGCCTCGCATAATACATATTCCAAGTATCAAATCGATCGACCAACAAGTGATAATACAATGTTTTGATGCAAGATGGTTGCCGGGGCTTTCGCCAAATCCGAAAATGTAACCTGGTTATGAGAACTACATTCCTTGGAGTATATTATGGCACAATTATGAAGCAATCAGTGAACTTTGAATTTTGCACCCAATTGTAAAAAGATCTAATTGTGATTATCCAGCTGAGAGCTAGAGCATTCAATCTCTTTATTCTTATTCGGCTTCTGTCCCGAGTTGTTTTTCTTGGCTTCCTTTCATGTGGTCTCCTCACTTAGTGAGTTGTTCTTATGTGGTTTAATTGTGTGAGTTGTTGTTCATATCACACGGGTGGATACCTATATATATATACCAGGCTTATTAACCCTACTGCATTCTTGAGATTAGCAGTTGACTTGAGACCTTGTACGCGGATGAGAAATAGAGAAAAATTTTATGACTTATTCCATCTTGAGAAAGTGGTGAATGACTGATTCAGTGAGGCGTTCTGCTCGTAAGAAATTAGTGGTGAATTACGCTTGCCTACATTCCGTCGGAATGTCGAAAGAGGAGAAAGATAAATACGATGCTGGGACATTTTCACAAGACGTCACCGGAGGGGCTAGAGCAAAAACCGAATTTAAATCACCCACAACCGAGGAAGGGCTGGATAAATCGGACACAGAAGTCAACGACTTGAAGGCTCAGCTGACCAAGTTGGAACGAGTTTGTCAACAGGAGAGCCAAAAGGCTTCGGATCGGCGACGGTCTCAGGAAATGAAAGAGAAAGAGGTTTTGAAAGCCAAGATAGCGGAGGCGATCGACGATCTTCAAGTGAAAGGTACCGTCTTTAGTTTAGATGGTAAATCTGAGTCGAAACCTAAAGACATGGAAAACAAGAAACATACATTACCAGAGGATATTACTTTGAAAGATTTAAGATCCATGCCAGGACAAAACAAACACGCGAGTAGGAGATTGAGAAAACTAGGAGTGCTAAGTGAGTCGGAACAGACCTCTGAGTCTGAGTCATCCGGCGGCGAGAGTACGACTTCATCGGATTCGCACGATGATAGTTCCGCCGACAAAAGTGTTAGATGAAGGAAAACTGTCAAACGAAAATCCAAAGAGGTCACCAGAAAACGCAAAAAAGTATCTGGAATGAGCAAGAAATCGGCTGACAAAGTTCGACATCCACAGGTGTGGGCCCATTCGGCCCTACAGTTCGAATTCGTTGGGAAGCGCATAGGATTTAAAGACTTAACTTTCCAGTCTTTAGTCGCCGGTGAACTGGAAATAATTTCCGGGAACATTTCCAGCAAAGAACGCAGAGGTAGAACTGAATTTTTGAAAAAGATAGTTTATTATCAAAACGTATATGAATGGCAGGCCGTGCTCAATTGGTATGCATGCGTCTTGGTTAAGACAGATTGAGCTCGGCCTGAAGTCTTGGAGCGACTTCCCCAGTGTGCTAGAAACAGCCACATGGGCAAGACACATTAAAATGGATACCAAACGTGAAAACACTGGTAGTGGAAGTGTTGAAAAAGACGAAGTATGGTTTTGTTCCATGTATCAACGGAACAGGTGTCACATGACCGCCCCACGCTCATTTCAAATTAAGGGGAGAACAAAACAAGTCGTGCACATCTGTGCTGTCTGTTGGCTGAAAGAGAAAATTAAAGATCACACACCCCGAATGCGATCCTTCTTGTCCAAATCAGTTATCTAATTAGATAATGAACATATGATATTTTTTTTTTTTAAATTTAATAAACCCTGTAAAAAATCTAAATTAATATCATAACTCTCATTATGAAAATGCAGCACAACCAGAAGCCCATGCTTTGGGGTATGGTGTATCTTCGAATTTTGATATAAATTGGATGAAACTATAGATTTTCAAGTGAAAGTAAGGCTACAAACAGCATGTATGATATTGTTGAATACATGATATTATAGGACAAGTGTCCATCATGTATGATATTATAACAAGTGCTGAACATGTAATTGATATAGAGCTACTATTGAAGATGTATGAAATAGAACTAGAGTTGAACATGTATGATAAAGAACTAGTGTTGAACATGTATGATATACATGTAGAACTAGAGTTGAACATGTATGATATAGAACTTAGTGTTGAACATGTATGATATACATGTAGAACTAGAGTTGAACATGTATGATATACATGTAGAACTAGAGTTGAACATGTATGATATAGAACTTAGTGTTGAACATGTATGATATACATGTAGAACTAGTGTTAAACATGCATGATATAGGACTAGTATTGAACATATAATATAGAACTAGTGTTGAATATGTATGATATAGAACTAGTATTAAACATGTATGATATACATGTAGAACTAGTGTTAAACATGCATGATATAGGACTAGTATTGAACATATAATATAGAACTAGTGTTGAATATGTATGATATAGAACTAGTATTAAACATGTATGATATACATGTAGAACTAGTGTTAAACATGCATGATATAGGACTAGTATTGAACATATAATATAGAACTAGTGTTGAATATGTATGATATAGAACTAGTATTAAACATGTATGATATACATGTAGAACTAGTGTTAAACATGCATGATATAGGACTAGTATTGAACATATAATATAGAACTAGTGTTGAATATGTATGATATAGAACTAGTATTAAACATGTATGATATACATGTAGAACTAGTGTTAAACATGCATGATATAGAACTAGTATTGAACATGTACATGTATGATATAGAACTAGTCTTGAACATGTATGATATAGAACTCGACAGATGGATCGCCAGACATGTTCGCGTTTTCGCATTGTTGGTAATTCGCATTGTTGGTAATTATGTTCTCGTGTTTTGTGGATTATGTTTGCCGCTGCTAGCGTGAAGGTGTCCTGACTTCCATAAGACATGCCTTCGCCGACGGGACTCGAAAAAATCTTTGGCAAGGCTTTGGTGTAAGACCTCCCATTGAAAAGGTAATATCCTGGACAAAAGACTGACAATACAACTTGCAGCGGATCCTTTGTCAATTATATTTCGTGAGTCTTACACCAAATCGTTGCCAAATCTTTGTCCAATGGCGTTTCTTTTTTCGCTTTTGTGATTTTGATTTTTTTTTTGGATTTGCGGCTCTTCCTGCTTCTGAGAATACTTTGTGTTTGTTCGCTATTTCTCAGTCAATCCTTCCAATCCGTCGAGTCGATTTAAACATCTTAGTGGTGTCCGTTCATTACACGTTATTCTCGGGTTCCCTTCACCAGACCCACATGCGGCGGAGTTACGATTACTTCTTATGGGTTTATCCAGGTTAAATCCTCATTTGCCTAAATATGCATCTCCATTTACGCCTGACATTTTGTTACAGATTGTAATGTTCTTAGATTTGAATTCTCCTTTTGGGAGTACCATTTGATATTTACTTTTATTCGCCTTTTTTCTTATGGCTCGAAAATCGAATTTAATTCCGGATAGCGGTATTACGTTTGACTCTCGCAAACAACTTACTTGAGGAAACATTCAAGTATGTGAGGGATCGCGCTAGGTTTCAAGTATATGAGGGATCGGGCTAGTGAGGCCTATCTCCATGTTGACTTGCAGGGTCGGACCCTAGTTTCAAAATATTTGAATGAACTTATTTTGAAAGAAACCCGCTGAAACGCGATTTTGAAGAAAAAACCGGCTTGGCGGCGGGTTATTTTTGTATAGTATTAATATTTTCAGCATAAGATATTTACATGTATTCAATGGTTCAATTTGTGTGACGTAAGCATTATGTATTTATAACGATTTGTAATGGCACGTTATTGTGAATTATACGCCTCATGCCAATATGACTCTTACATGTGTAGATTTGAATCATTCACTGTATTATGACACTTCGAGATGTGTTTCGACTGTCTTACTATTCGTCCACTGTTAACTCTATGGCATTAAACTATACCTACTTCAACTGGAGTTCGGGTTATCTCAATTGATGTGTTTTTGACTTGTAAAAACATCTAATTGTGATTATCCAACTGAGAGAGCATTCAATCTCTTTATTCTTATTCGGCTTCTGTCCCGAGTTGTTTTTCTTGGCTTCCTTTCATGTGGTCTCCTCACTTAGTGAGTTGTTCTTATGTGGTTTAATTGTGTGAGTTGTTGTTCATATCACACGGGTGGATACCTATATATATATACCAGGCTTATTAACCCTACTGCATTCTTGAGATTAGCAGTTGACGCGAGACCTTGTACGCGGATGAGAAATAGAGAAAAGTTTTACCCACCCAGCCCTCCCTATTGTTGAAACTTATTAATGTGTTAATTTATAGTGTATTTTCACTTTTGATACATGTTGGCGGCGGGTTATTTTTGTATAGTATTAATATTTTCAGCATAAGTTATTTACATGTATTCAATGGTTCAATTTGTGTGACGAAAGCATTATGTATTTATAACGATTTGTAATGGCACGTTATTGTGAATTATACGCCTCATGCCAATATGACTCTTACATGTGTAGATTTGAATCATTCACTGTATTATGACACTTCGAGATGTATTTCAACTGTCTTACTATTAGTCCACTGTTAACTCTATGGCATTAAACTATACTTACTTTAACTGGAGTTCGGGTTATCTCAATTCACCCTTTTTGGGGCAATTTCATACTTCGGGACCTATGTGCTCAGCTTTGGAATGTACATGTAGAATAACATATATATAGCCACTTTCCCTGTTCAAATCGGTTAATTGAAAATGGGATGATTTTAACTGGTCGATCAAGGCCTAAATTGCATAAATATCACAACTCAGCTTCAGTCACTCTCTTCACCTTGATTTAATTGTATAATGTATATCCCAAGTATCAAGTTGATCTGGTCAACAAATTACAGAGGAGAATATCTGGCCGCCAAATCGTTCGTTAAATCAAATGAATAGCTTTTGTATTAACTGAGACTGAAAACTTTGTGTCAAAGGGTTATTTTGAGGGGGCTAGCATTTAACCCGAGTGACACTTAATAAATGCGGAAACACACAAAGTCCAAATTACATGTATGTGCATTTCCGTTTCCAGTGCATAATTTATTTACCGTGCAGAAGAATCATCATAAACAGCTACATGTATATAAAATACTCCTGCATAAAACCGTGCCGGTAAAAGACAAACCTAAGTTTACATAATTCACACTAATTTCTACATTAACTTAATCCTCAAATTGCAGTAACCTTAACGATATAAATAAATGAAATTGCTCCTAAACGTTAGCTTAAATGTCAAAACTTCCAACATGCAATAAGCAATTCCTAGCAGTAGAAGTTCCAATATGCTGAGTTATGTTGTCCTTTTGCTCTCCACTGCCTACTAACATGTGATCTATCAGTATCAGTCCTTTTATATAATTCCTAATAACTGTGTAAACTGCAGGTGTCTCAATCACTAACAACCACAAGTAACTCAACCAATTTATTGTCATCACAGATGTCTAACATGGCAGTGTGACCAACGTCACAGGACCTACGAAGTAGGGCAGGCTTCAGGACTCCGACGCGAACTGAACTCTTGGAAATTCCCCACCCCCAAGTTGAAATCCTGCCTATATAAAGACGGGCACTGCCCAAGTGAGAATCACCAGTGATTTTCATCAAAAATCACCAGAAATTGTCATGAAAAGTAGGTCAGCTCAGAACTTGCTGGTAACGGCCCTGTAGTGCACCTTCATGCCAAAAATCAAGGTTCTAATGTCAACGGTTCTCCTTATTTTGCCGACAATTTGCAAATGGTAGCCTACTTCCTAGGAAAATATGCCAAGACTACACAAAAATCCCAGCAGGGACCCATCCTGTCTTGCTGTATTTCACACCTCTAACTGCAGTCTAACTGGTCAATATACTCCTAGGGATTAAAAATGACATGTAACCTAAAACAACATTGATTATCACTGTACACACTGCACCAGCTTGTCTGTCTGTCACCTGGTGCAACAAATACAACCAAATGAAGCATATGTAATTCTATAAATTATCTACATGTATCCAGAAATATATATGTATGTGAAAGCTAATATTTAAATTAAGAAACAGTTATTAAAATGAAAATCTATGATTAAATAAAACCATATTGCTAAATTCATAAGAACAATAATACATACAATGTATACAATCGCTTGGTCACATTTGTCCCAAGATAAGTGGTTGTTGTAAGATAAGTGGTTTTTGTAAGATAAGTGGTTGTTGTTGCTGGAGCAGCAATCTGGAGGTTAATCTTGGATTAACCGAGATCCAGCCCGGACAAGTCCCAATTCACAAAGATTTCAAGGATAAAGGGCCATAACTCTTGAAAATATACGCAAAACATGGAGAAACCTCATGCTGCACAACTACAGCTAGGGCACTGACCACATATCATGCAAATTTCATAATTGCTCATATAATATTAATCAAGATCCAGCCCAGACAAGTCCCAATTCACAGATTTCAGGAACAAAAGGCCATAACTCTTGAAAACATACGCGAAACGCAGAGAAACTTTACGCTGCAAAACTATGGGGCACTGACCACATATCATGCAAATTTCATACTTGTCCTTACAATATTAACCAAGATCCAGCCCGGACAAGTCCCATTGACAGAGATTTCAGGAACGAAGGACTATAACTCTTGAAAATATAACCGAAACTAAAAAAAAAACTCTACGCTGCACATGCACTATGAGGCACTGGCCACATTTCATGCAAGTTTCAATCCTGTCCATCAAATATTAACCGAGATATTGCGCCGAGAAGAAATTCGGTCGGACGGACAGACGAACGGCACGACAGACGGAAGGACAGACAGATGGACAAAGCGATCGATAAATCCCCCTCCCCTAATTAGAGAGGGTGCATAACAACAGTATACTAGAACTCATGGACTTCGAAAGGCCACCCAAAATTTTAGACTGATACAGATATTATAGTACATGTAGGATTGCATTATTTATTTAATACACAATATATGAGCACCCAGAAAATTCGCATCTTTACTCCCCAGATTCGTCACAGGTAATGCCTCCCTGGCAGATACATTTGACAGTCGCCAATGCCAACTAAGAACAATACATGTAGAACAGTTATCAATTGCTGGTGATCCACAGATGTGCTGAAAGATTTGCATGTTAAAGACGGACAGATGCTCGTTTTTTATAAATAACTTGGTTTCTATATGCCGGGAAAGACAAACAAAGGTTCAGTATTTTCTGGAAAATAGATACCCTTGCCAAATATATTTATTACTCGCCGACATACAGTGCTGGCGATTAGGTGCCGGACTCTGGCGTCGCTGGTTCGTATCTCGCATGGGACTCGACCAATAATTGAGCACTAGAATTTGTGCTATTCTAAGATAGTGTAATCCCAAAATAACGAAAACATTGTTACACGATCACTTTCTAAATGACAACTAGGCCCATGGGCATAGCAAGGTGGTTCAGAATTACAAGCGTCTGGTCCGTCATTCATAATTCAGCCGTTATCCATTAGAGAATATCCGCGTCCATAATCCAAAAACCTATACCATATTCCATATAACAGTATTAGCACCAAATTCAAAAAGACAATCATAGTATACATAAACATAGGCTTGTTTCCTGCAAGAGAGAAGCGGTCAACAGTTTTCAACGAGAGATCCTGAAGGATCCGATATTTGTAAGCTTAATGACAAGAGGATCTTTTTGTCCATTGTTACTAAGACGATTGAGTTGTAATTTTGTTTACAGAATTTCAAATCTGAGCGAAAATATCAAAAAAGGGACACTGAAAAACACCAAGATATAATCTTTCTAAGTTTCAGGAGTTTCAAGATTTCTAGAAACTGTACTTCTGTCGGTTGTTATAGTACAAGAGAAATGAGCAAAGTTAGTCTGAAAGTGAATGTACATGTACATGTACGGAGGATCCTTCATCTTCGTTTTGTAGTATTTTTATTTTATTTATTTTTTTGCTCGTGTCATCATTGGGTACTGGAAGCGAAGAAAAATCTCTTTGACACTTTGGCATACTTAAGATTTTATAATTAGGAACGAATGCTAATTCTGCTCTGTTTACTGGACTAGTTTCAGATCTCTCTTTTAAGATACCATGCTCGAAAATAGTAAGATGGTACAATACTTAATTCTGAAGGGATCCGGTCCGTGCAGTAATGTTGAAACTTCAAATTTGAAAGTGTCTGAATCCTGATTATTTCCCTTGAGTCGAAACATGCAGAGTTTACAGTCGAGTTGTGGCATTGTGTCACAAAAGTGATGTCCCTTCATGTAGCTGACCCGCCGACAGACGAAAGGGTGGGGCAGTTCACATGCAACTGCATGGACTAAGAAAAGTGATTTAAAATTTGAAGAAATACATTTTAATTCCGAATTATTTGAACTCCTTGATATGGAAGGTGAAGATATGGATATTCTCTATAGTCAATATATAGAATATGCCCCACCGTTTGATCCGCCGACTCTTGTGATGCAACGTCACAACTCGGGAATACCGTATTAATTGGATTTTCGAATCGGACCAAAAAAAGGTATCTTGCACAACTAGGCCCCATGTGGGACCTGTGTACCAAATTTCAGAAAGATCCAGGAAATATTTCCTGAGAATTCACGATAACAATGTTTCAAGAGGAAATTCAAGATGGCCACCTGGCAGCCATATTGGATTTTCGAACCGGACCAAAAAAGGTATCTTGCATAACTGGGCCACAAGGGGAATCTGTGTACCAAATTTAAGGATGATCCATGCAGTACTTCTTGAGAAATCATGATAAAGTTTCATTGGGAAATCCAAGATGGGCGCCAGGTGGCCATATTGGATTTTCAAATCGGATCAGAATAGGTATCTTGCACAACTAGGCGACAAGGGGGAACCAGTGTACCAAATTTGATAAAGATCCATGCAGTAGTTCTTGAGAAATCGCAATAACAAAGTTTCATGTGAAAATCCAAGACGGCCGCCTGATGGACATATTGGATTTGGAATCGGACCAGAAAAGGTATGTTACACAACTGGACCACAAGGGCAACCTGTCTACCAAATTTGAGGAAGATCCATGCAGTACTTCCTGAGAAATGACGATAAAGTTTCATGGGGAAATCCAAGATGGCTGCCCGGTGGCCATATTGGATTTTCGAATCGAACAAGAAAAGGCATCTTGCACAACTAGACCCCAAGGGGAACCTGTGTACCAAATTTGAGAAAGAGCCATGCAGTACTTCCTAAGAAATGACGATAAAGTTTCATGGGGAAATCCAAGGTGGGCGCCTTGTGGCCATATTGGGTTTTCGATTCGGACCGAAAAAGGTATCCTGCACAACCAGACCCCAAGAGGAACCTGTGTATCAAAATTGAGAAAGATCAATGCAGTAGTTCGTGATAAAGTTTCATGGGGGGAAATACAAGATGGCCGCCTGGAGGCCATATTGGATTTTCCAATTAGACCAGAAAAGGGAATCTTGCAAAACTAGACCCTAATGAGAATCTGTGTACCAAATTTGAGAAAGATCCATGCAGTACTGATAAATGACGATAACTAAGTTTCATGGGGAAATCCAAGATGGCTGCCTGGTGGCCATATTGGATTTTCGAATCGGACCAGAAAAGGTATCTTGCACAACTACATGTAGACCCCAAGGGGAACCTGTGCACCAAATTTGAAAAAGATCCATGCAGTAGTTCCTGAGAAATCGCGATAACAAGGTTTCATGGGGAAATCCAAGATGGCTGCCTGGTGGCCATACTGGATTTTCGAATCGGACCAGAAAATGTATCTTGCTCAACTAGATCACATGTGGGACCTGTGTACCAAATTTGAGAAAGATCCATGCCGTAGTTCCTGAGAAAACGCGATAACAAACTTTCAAGGGGAAATCCAAGATGGCTGCCTGGTGGCCATATTGGATTTTCGAATCGGACCAGAAAAGGTTTCTTGCACAACTAGACCCCAAGGGGAACCTGTATACCAAATTTGAAAAAAAATCCATGAAATAGTTGCTGAGAAATCGCGGTAACAATGTTTCATGGGGAAATCCAAGATGGCAGCCTGGTGGCCATATTGGATTTTCGAATCGGACCAGAAAAGGTTTCTTGCACAACTAGACCCCAAGGGGAACCTGTTTACCAAATTTGAAAAAGATCCATTCAGTAGTTCCTGAGGAATCGCGGTAACAAGTTTTCATGGGGAAATCCAAGATGGCTGCCTGGTGGCCATATTGGATTTTCGAATCGGACCAGAAAAGGTTTCTTGCACAACTAGACCCCAAGGGGAACCTGTGTACCAAATTTGAAAAAGATCCATGAAGTAGCTCCTGAGAAATCGCGGTAACAATGTTTCATGGGGAAATCCAAGATGGCTGCCTGGTGGCCATATTGGATTTTCGAATCGGACCAGAAAAGGTTTCTTGCACAACTAGACCCCAAGGGGAACCTGTGTACCAAATTTGAAAAAGATCCATTAAGTAGTTCCTGAGAAATCGCGGTAACAATGTTTCATGGGGAAATCCAAGATGGCTGCCTGGTAGCCATATTGGATTTTCGAATCGGACCAGAAAAGGTTTCTTGCACAACTAGACCCCAAGGGGAACCTGTGTACCAAATTTGTAAAAGATCCATTAAGTAGTTCCTGAGAAATCGCGGTAACAAGAATTGTTTACGGACGGACTGACGGACGTCGGACTGACGGACGACGGACTGATGGACGACGGACCACGGACGAAAAGTGATTTGAACAGCCCACCATGCTAATAAAGATAAACGCTGTGGCTTGATTGGGGGTTGGAGCAGATACCATCCATTGCAAGTGAATTTTTCTTCGCATAATCTAGATTTTATTGCACTGTACTTCCATAGGTAAATAATCATTTTGTTATTTATGGCTCACAGGAAAAACAGTTTTTAACTGATTGTGACACCCGAGTGTCATTTTCAGAGACTTGATTGACTGACTGCAATAGTGAAGATAGTAAAACTCAAAAGACTTATCTGTTGCAAATATATAATACTCATTAGAAAGTAGAGATCATCACTATTCTGGTGAAGTTGACAATAGTGACGGCACCAAGCCCCTGAATGAACTGCCAAAATTACTTGAGATTACTGTCGTGGATGAATTGGTAAGAAACAGATTTTGTAACACTACCGATTATCAGTAAATTTTCACATTACCTGTTAAATTTAAAAAAAAATCACTCTGGAAATGACATTGTATCAATTACGGGTCAGCTTGCTTCATTGAGTCCTCCATTTCAGCCTCATAGGGCAAGTCTTTCCTCATAAAACGTAATTCAAAGAAAATTTATTAAACATTTTGATTTCAAATTCTGTTGGGAGATTTCAGATTCAACTCCGAAATGAAAGAAAAATGTCTAAACAAGCTTTTGTTGATCACAACAATTTCCCCCTAGAATTCTATCATGTATTGTTGTTGATTTGAAAGTTAAACATTATCCTGAAACAAGGGACACTAAAACAAATGCCGCTCTTCACCACTACAATAAAATGCAGTATTGACCATTACTCAAAGACACTGTCGAGCTGCCTAAAGTAGAGGTTTTCTCACACAAAAACTTTTCAAACTGTAAGAAATTTAGCCAATGGAGTAAGTAATGTCTGAATAATATACACAAGGTCAATTCAGATGAAAGATTTTCACACTTTTCCCGCAAACTTGATCTACGGTAATTTCCCTATTAATTCACTTTCCAAATTTAATTCGAAAACGGCCGATTTTTCCCGTCGTGATTTTGTCCATCCTAATAAAACGAAAACGGGAGCATTTTCAATATACCCGTGAAACAATAAATTCGAACACTCCCGTTTTCGCCACGGAGTTCGTGCCGATGAAAGTAAAGTGAATATGTTACTAGAATCTCGTATAGTATGTCGCCGTATGCTATTATTCGTAAACGCAGAGAAACAACAATATAATCAGACTGAATTACTATTACTTACAGTCTATAAGGAAAAAAATTGATTCAATTAACTCCGCAGTCCTGTAATTTTATCCTAACTTGATCGCGTTTCGCCGCAGTCGGGTAAAATATATACGGTAGTCCCCCGCACGTGGTCGAGTGTCTGCACACGGCCCGCTATTGAATCATTCTTCAGTTTCCAGCGTTCGTATATCAAATATCATTTTTTTAATCAGCATTCCTTTATTTGAAAAACACGGTGAAGATTTTCCGAGAAAGCAGAACTGTGTGCGAATGAATTATGTTTGAACGAAACATAAAAATCACCGACAACGATGGTCGACGTGACACGCTCTTAGGAAATTTTCATGGCGCTCCTTTTCTGTTCAAGTCTTTACGGTGGTTCATCGTCCCTCATTAATTCATGGCCCCTTTAACTTTTATACGTTGGTGATTAAATAGAATACATTTTATGCTAATATATTTTCAGATGAAGCCGGTTGTCGATCTGACCTGGAGTCAACAATCGCATGCCGCGGTTATAATTTGGATATTAGTAGTGTTTAGAATTTTTTTTTTAGCAAAATGGAATAAATCCATCCACGATATGGGTCTCAGTACTGCACGGACAAAATCATCATGATATTGAACATATGAATATATTTTATACCTTTTCTCAACTAGATTCTCTGAAAGGCTGAATTAATTTCACTAAACCGTTGAGAAACGGGATTGTACATTTGCTGAGCTTTTCGTCATGATTCTCCGATCAGAATACAATCACAACTTACATAGATGATCTAATTTACCGGTTAATTGAAATGTCCATTTCTGTATATTTCCTGAAGTGGATCAGGTTATATTTACTGAGTGTATATTTATAAATTATGGAAAAAATACAGTCGGCCAAATCTCAAACCAGAAAGACGATCGGATGCAGGTAAAAGTTATTCTTTTCAAGAATTAAACATTGTTGAATGACTTGATTTTGAGTCGGCAGTCATAAATTGTGAACCAGGAACTTTCAATCATGTGATATTATTGAAACTACCATGCAGTTTATGTGGAATACGAACAACTGAACGACAGACAACAGGCTCAAGTGAGTGGTGACGATTTGATACAAAAGTGTAAAACGGATGCATATATGAGAATACAGCACTTTATTTTATTACAGGAGCACTACGATAACAATATATAAAATAAAACGGCATAAAATAAAAGCATACTGAACAACATGTGGCTGTCGCCATCGGGACCCCTCGGGCCGGGCCCAGAGCAATTGTGGAAATAATGTTTCTGACCCCAACAACTCACATATTTGGGGTGGGCATAATGTATAATATAGATCATAGATAGACAAAACAATATAGCAATAGAGCAGTGATTACCTATAGTAGATGTAGTCGAACGATTACTGTCTACTCACAGCAATCCACACAGGTTTGTGTGAACTCCTGAAAAACACATCCCATGGCACTGACTTTCAATAGGCTTCTGGTACTGGCTGTATTAAACAACTGTATGAAGTTTCATTGTTGTGAGTGAAGGACTTTTTGAGATAATGTGTTTACAAGGATAAAAACAGACAGACATGTATAAAGGGGCATAACTCCTGAAAAACACATCCACTGGCACCGACTTTCAATAGGCTTCTGGTACTGGTTGTATTAAACAACTGTATGAAGTTTCATTGTTGTGAGTGAAGGACTTTTTGAGATAATGTGTTTACAAGGATATGGACCAACAGACATGTATAAAGGGGCATAACTCCTGAAAAACACATCCGATTACACCGACTTTGAATAGGCTTCTGGTACTAGCTGCATTAATCAACTGTATGAAGTTTCATTGTTGTGAGTGAAGGACTTTTTGAGATAATGTGTTTACAAGGATAAAAACAGCCAGACATGTATAAAGGGCCATAACTCCTGAAAAACACATCCAATGGCACCGACTTTCAATAGGCTTCTGGTACTGGCTGTATTAAACAACTGTATGAAGTTTCATTGTTGTAAGTGAAGAACTTTTTGAGATAATGTGTTTACAATGATATGATGGACAGACGAACAGACGGACGGACAGACGGACGACGGAGGCAACGACAATACCGCTCGGGCAGAATCTGCCCGAGGGGTAAAAAGGAAGGAATACATGTACGTTCAATGTTTTGGCCTACTTTTACGATGTTATTATGGACGCGAATTTACGGACGTCAGCTCAAAAATCTGCATGATCTTGCTGAACTTGTCACTCGATCAATATGGTTGACTTCCTCGAATAAAATTAGATGCCTTTATCAGGGTAGAGGAGATTTTCTGACATCATACACTGCCTTTTATGGAAACTATTATAACAGAGCCATAAGACATGTACATGTAAAATAACTATAACAGAGCCATAAGACATGTACATGTAAAATGAACATGTACCTCAATTATATTCCATTGTTATTTAATGTTTGTTTATTCTTTCCTCGAAAATAATTGTTTAATAACACTAAAAAATTATGTGAGTCATTCATCTTGACAAAATAAAGTATAGTTTCTCTGTTGTGCTCTTTCACTGAGGCACCGGTTGAAAATCAAGTGCTAGGGTCAGACTTGTCTGCAGCAAGTCTTCCCATCAAACTTTTTCAGCCTGGGTTTCAAGTGAAACACAACATTACATTTTTCATTTTTGATTTTCAGGAATTAATTATCCAACATCATTTCTTTCTCAATTTCATTCATTTATGTTCTTTACAATAGATCACTGTGTCAGAATAAGTATTACTGACTTGACTAGAACCTATATCTCTCTTTACATGGTGATCAGTGTCCTTGTTGTGCATTTGGAATGTTGTATCTAAACAGGAATATATATGTACATAGTCCTCAATATAACCCATGTATGTAAGTATGTAAATGATGTAATGATACATGTAACAAAATTATAAAAAAGAAAAAAAAAATGAAGATTGACTAAATAATCACTCTTGAATAATAATGAATATCTTTGTGCCAACTCTTTCTATACAAATATATCTTAAACATTGCTAACTCTCTGCATTTCACATCTGAGTGTTTCAGCTGTATGGTGTCCACAGACAGAAGTGACCCAAGAAAGCCAAGAGCAAAAGCTCCCCATATTCCAGACAAGTATCAGCAACCTCACCCACAGTTCAACATTGCACAGGAATCTTCAACTTCAATCAACATCACACAAGAACTTCTAAAAACTCCACCAAACATCGATTAAAATGACTACCACAGACAATTTATTACAGTTTCGGGACGAAACTTATTCGGGGATGGAGGGAACTATAACAGAGCCATAAGACATGTACATGTAAAATAACTATAACAGAGCCGTAAGACATGTACATGTAAAATGAACATGTACCTCAATTATATTCCATTGTTATTTAATGTTTGTTTATTGTGAATTTGTATTATAAGTATGGAGTTATTAGTTACTGATAAATGTATACACTCAATATTATGTAACACATGTTATAACTAGGATTTAATGCTATGAGTTTACTTTTGTAATAAGATTTTATGATAACAGTTCTATTAGTTCATAGCTCTTGAAAGTTGACATTTAATTAGTGTTGTTAGACCATTTCTGACCAGCTGGTGCAAAGACAGGAGCCAGGTGTCAATTGTAGTCAGACTGTCATTTTAGTCTCAGATAATCCTTGTTGTTATTAGGTAAGAGTCCCTACTGTTAATTGAGATGTCATACTGAATGAACAGGATAGCTGGCAGACATGACAGGACGTTAGGATTACTTGAACAATTGTTGAAAGTGTGTTATGATTGTTAAGAATGTCTACCTGTGGATTTCACTAAAACTATAATGTATATAAATATGTATGCAGTAGGAAACCAAGTCAGTTCACTTTTAGAATTCATCTTGGCATGCGACTTTGCAGCGCCAAGGCAGTTAGTAAATGTAAGTTATATAGGTAACACTTGTAAATGTAGGTTGCTATATGTACTAACATATAGTTTCTGTAATAACTGGAAGTGCTGTATAATTGTGTATATTAGAATTAATATTACGTCAAGGTTAGATAATTAGGTTAGGGTAAATAAAGCTAGGTTGTGTTATATTTAACATGGACTACGACTTACTTATTAATGTGATAACCAGTGAGCCAACTAGGTTATACTATGATGAGACATCAAAGTTTATACACGGTAATAAATACGATCACTACGACCACGGCAAAGCGGTCCGCCATTTTGGATCTCCCGGGAAAATCGGCGCGACATTTAATTCGAACACTCGCGTTTTTCTGAAATTCGCTCGACAAATAATTCGAAAGTAGCCGATTTTTGGAGTGGCGAGTTTCATCACTACATCGCGAATTAATAGGGAAATTACCGTATTTCGCAAAATGACCATAATAACAATGTTGCTCACCCTTGAACCCCCTAAAAAGTGGGTCGATCATGCAGGCGTGATCTATGCCAGCTTTGGACACGAAAAATATACACAAGCTGCTTCTAGAGTAGCAGATTTCTCTTCGAGAGTTTCAATTCAAACAAGAGCCCAAGGGGCTTCTACGCCCGTGTATCTCGAATTACATTGTGTGAAATATCGATTCTTGTCCACCATATAAATGCATACATTATATGTGAAATATCGATTCTTGACCACCATATAAATGCATCTGTGGTTCCACTGAGTACTTTGATATAATATAGGAGGAAAGTAACTCCGAATATACTTAAAAAAGACATCTTGTGATTCAATATTTCAACATATATTTATGCCATCATCAGGAATATTTACAATGAGACAACTCCAGTATTTAACAAGGTATGTACACAAATGTGAGTATCAAGGCAGCCAATCAGATGTTTGGTCAAAATGGTGAGCATATAACTCATGAGTAGCTTTGGGCATTAGAGCGGCAAAAAGTCACAGATTATTGAATAATGTTCATGTTGTAGATTCAGGCAGACAGTATTAAATAGTGTTCACAGTGAAGATAGTCAGACCATTATTAGAGCGGCAAAAAAGTCACAGATTATTGAATAGTGTTCATGTTGTAGATTCAGGCAGACAGTATTAAATAGTGTTCACAGTAAAGATAGCCAGACCATTAAGGCAACACAACAACCCGGTACTATATGAGACAACACAATAATCTGGAACTGTTATAAAACAGTTATACATTCATCGGAATCATAGTCTAAAAGCATCAAAGGAATCATTTGTTATGATGGTGTTATGTATTAAATTGTTCCCATAGGTTGCATTCTTCGTTTGGTTTGGTACATGTACCAAAAATACTGAAAAAGGTGTTTTTACAGGTCTGTCACAATGCCCTATAATTTCAACCCCAAATTGTTTGGCAAGGAAAAACAATTTTGTTTCTAATAATTTGGACTATCACACATACAAACATTGGAAGATTATTTTCATCAATATAAAATTTCTGAGAAATTGGCTATCTGTCGTGAAATGGCAACATCTGACAGATTATGTGGTACAGACAATAGCGTATGACTTACATGTACATGTAGATGATCCGGTACAGACAATAAAGTCTGGAATAGATGATCTGGTACAGACAATAATGCCTGGAATACATGTAGATTATCTGGTACAGACAATAACCTCAGTTTTATGTGGGATTACTGCCAGATAGATCAATCCTGTGTAGGATTATCATTGGCAAATTACTAAGTTCAAATCCTCATAATTTGAACACAAATTAATATTTCATCGCAGCCTCCAATCATAAGAAACATGTGTACCAAGTTTCATAATCATTCAATGACAGCCGACAACTGCAGCAAACTTTCTAAGTACATGTACATGTGTACATATAGAGGCCTAGATGTGCAATTCTGCTAAACAGAAAACTCTATCATTTGCCATAATTTGGAGAAAAATAAATTTTTCATCTCAAAAATACATCCTCTAATCATAAGAAACATGTGTACTAAGTTTCATAATCATTGATGACAGCCCACAAAGGACTGCAGCAAACTTTCTGAGTACAGATGTACATGTGCACTTCAGCTAAACGCAAAACTCCATCATATAGGGATTTTAACATTGGAGCACCCATCGAATCCCCAGGGTAGTACCCCCAGGTAGAATACCCACCCCCCATATTTTTCATTTTTTAAATTCTAATTTGCTATACCAAAAACCTTATCATTTCCAGGCCCGGGACACCAACACTGACGACGACATCCTCTTTCCCCCCTCACAATATCTCCCCTTTACTTCGTACGGCGAGATAATAATGAAGGACGGACACACCTACAGCTATCTGAGGAATAACCAAGATGTGAAGATCCACCAGAGGTATATACTTACACACCAGTCCACAGTGGATCGTAGTTCACGTTTACGATACCCATGCTCAGCATGACTTGGGTGCAGAAAGTTATTCTTGTTAAATGCACTTTTGGATATTGCCTTCCTGAAACAATAAGAGAAGGAAACTTTGTTTGAGTAATGTACAATTCATTATATGTGAATCAATAGATCTTCACTAGTGTTATACATTTAAGTCAATCCAAGGAAAAATTTAGTTTGAACTTCATCCAAACTGAACTAAAAACAGGAGGTTGATCATATCAAAATCCCTCAGCTTCCCTCAATTGACTGAGATTCATGTGTGGGTAAATTTGGGGAGTATTTTACACGGGGTTAATAAAACAAGAACATATAATGAAATCAGGTAGAGATTACGCACTAAAAAGGGGCATAACTGCATCGAATAAAGGTGTCTAGACTACATGTACCAGTGGATTAATAAGCTTTCAAACTGTGGCGGGTACAGGTACCAAACATATCAATCTTTATTTATTGAGGGCAACGCAATCAGTTATAAACTGTTCTTCCAAGAGGCCCTCCAAAACAAAAGTGTACAAAATATCAAATGTCATAGTTAATACTGTACAACAACGTGGTCAAATAAATATTTAAACATCTCAGGAGAATAATCACACAATCGCAAGCTAGACTACATGTATGTACGATAACGTTAAGAATAATATTATAGTTACACAAAATCCTGGCATATTTTATACCCCTTGTACTAACTTATTTTTACACTGGTATACATTTTTGTCAGTCTAGACCTGAAGGCCCAAAGAGAGGGTGCCTCTTTCAGGTTATTATCAAGAGAGTTCCATACCTTAGCTCCATTGTATTGCATGCTTTGTTTCAAATATTCTGCTCTTGGTCGTGGTAGGTAGATGTTGTTGTTCTCGGAGGATCTTAGATTTCTATCAGTTACTTCATGAACATATTTGAATAGAGTATTGAGGTATGGAGGGCATAGACTGTGGGTGATTTTATACATGAAGACTGCTTTCTGATATTCTATTCGATCATACACACTAAGCCAGTTTACTTGTTGTAGAAGTGAGCTTGTTGGAGTTAAATAATGTGCATTCAGTATGATTCGAGCAGCTCGCTTTTGTAGTTTAAAAATTCTATCTATCTGAGAATTGGATGAATTGCCCCAGATTGTGCTACAGTAGTCCATGTGAGGAAGGATATAAGCATTATAATACATTATTTTGGCATCTTTTCTCAGTAAATGTCTATTATGGTAAAGAACACCAAGTCTGGAAGAAATCTTGTTACAAATAGAGTCAATGTGAGTCTGCCAGCTGAGTGACTGTTCAATACAGAGACCCAATATCTTATCTTGGTCAACAGTCTGTAATTCGGTACCATTAATTTGGACCTTAATGTCTTGATTTAGTGTCCTTTGCCTTAGGTTGTGTGCTGTTGTGAGAAGAATGGTGGTAGATTTATCTATGTTAATAAACATTTCGTTTTGGTGACACCATCTTTCGATGACGTTCAGATCCAGACTGATCAGTCTTTCTAATTCAGGTGTACATGTACTTGTGGCATGGTTATACAGTTGTATCATCAGCATATAGATCAATGGTGCTTGAAAGATCACATAATAACAAGTCATTTACAAAGATAATGAATATTAGGGGCCCAAGAATGGACCCCTGG